>JAOWBP010051824.1:0-14485 GCA_028571105.1 Tragopan temminckii | reverse complement strand
TTCTTTGCTCTGGTTTAACAACTTAGCCGAGCTTTTTGGCATTTATAATATCCATATATCCATTGATTGTACACCCTGCTTTAAATGGAAATTCTAGCAATAATTGCTTACACATCTCTGCCTGTTTGTAGTAGGACTACAAGATTGACAGTGTTTTTCTCTGTATGTGTTCCTCATCTTCTGAAACAGTCTTGTTAGCTATCTTTAAGCCTCATACCAATACGATTAATCATGATGACTTCACAGAAAAATGGCCTTAATTATTTAACAGTAAGTTGGAGACTTCATCTCAGATCAGACACCTATTCATCAGTTGAGGCATTCAAGTGCTGAAAGATTTGCAACAAATCTTGCAATAAAAGCTTCAACAGTTCTTCCAGTGCACTAGCTTTTCTTTTTAAGATTTCAAAATAATTAGCTAAATGTCCAAAGACCTGAGTATGCAAATTAATTAGTTTATTCATTGAGCTCTGGGTTGTAATTAGCTAATCTCTTTAAGGCAAATGTAATGATAAGTTGATAATAACAATTGAACAAATAAAATAAAAATGCTCAAGAGACACAACCCTCCCCCCCTCAGATGTTTTCATTCTGTATTGAAAACTGGCAACTGATGGACTGTAGTTAACATGCCTTTACCTGAGACTTCAGGCTCTGTAGTTCCTATGCAAAAGCCCATTTCCACTTTACACATTCTCTTTATGCGAGG
The DNA here is from genome assembly GCA_028571105.1 of Tragopan temminckii. Classification (NCBI taxonomy): domain Eukaryota; kingdom Metazoa; phylum Chordata; class Aves; order Galliformes; family Phasianidae; genus Tragopan; species Tragopan temminckii. The sequence goes on along the minus strand of JAOWBP010051824.1, from coordinate 13,776 downwards.
CATCACATTTGTTCAGAACCCATTTGGCTTCAATAAATCTAAATGAAAGATCTTAGCATCCCAAACCCTACTAGCTACCTGTTTGGACATTAAGAACTTCCCTAGTTTTGTTATATAGTAAGTGCATACAGAATAAAAACTTGTGCTTCAGAATACACAAGTTGCATAGTGACAGTTTTCTTAAAGACAGTAAATACAGCAGCTGTGAAGTAGAAGCCAAATTCAACATTAAAAAAATATTTGGAAGGAGCAAAGCTATTCCATTTACCTCTCTGGAGCTGACACTCGTAAAGCATAGCAGAGGAAATTGAGTAGGGGCTGGAATCTGACCCATGAGGAAAGAGGTTCAGTTGCTCAGCAATCTGGATGAACTCTGCCTAATAGGACAGTCATTAACCATGACTACTTAAATAGTGTTAGGTAATGACCATGTAGTGCTTTCTGGTGTCACTGGTTCTCTCTCCATTTTCTGGTCTTGCTAGCAGGCACTAACATTCTGTTTCTCTGTGTCTTAGAAGACAATGCCACCAGTCCCCAGAATGACCTTTACAGATTGAAGAGAAATTATCCTATCTCCCAGCATCCCAGATGCTGCAAGCACCCAAGGGCACTGTATCTGCATCACCATTTTAATTAGATCTGATGTTTCCACAGAAACAGCATACCTCATGCCTGCTGGAGCTAACTGGAATCCTTTGTAGGACCAGACACGCTTGAACAGAAAACAAGTGCATTCTAGCAATGACTGTTTAAAAATAAAGTTACAGTGCACAAGCCTAAAAGCAGAAGACTGTAAATTCTGATGACACCTAGCTGCAAAGTTCTCCCTTCGATGTTTGAAGGACTCAACAACCTTGAAACTGGACAGATTATCTAACCAGCCTGGTGCCCAGTACTGGTGATTGTGCAGAAACTAAGACGACAGTGTCTCCCTTACGCATCTGAATTTTTCCCCCTGTTTTTACTTATCTATTTTCAGTCTCAGCTTGAGAAGTTTTTCAGTCATTTATTATACTTCTAACAAGATGGGCCCATGCCCTTGCACAGTGAAGGAATAGGCATATCTAATAAGATAGGAATTCCTATCTGACCTTACAATCTGTAGAGCGTGTATTCATGCTCAAATGACCTTTCAGATGAGCAAAATGGTGCCAGGACAGCTACATAGCTTCAGAAGCCATATAACACAGGAAGTATTAACTACATGTATGTCTTATAAGTTGCCATCATGTGACATGGTTTATCAGACAATGGAAATGATGGGTCACCAGTTGGACTAGTCATCTTCGTCAACCCTAATGATTCTATGATTTTGTACTTTGAGAAATTCAGGAAAAATTCATGCAAAATGTAATGGTGCAGACAGCAGGACCAACAGCAGAGCTCAGCAGTGCAAGAGAAGGACCTTTCCAGGGCAGCTCCAGTTCTACAAGGCAATGTCTCGAGATACTAGAACCATCATCCATGAACTCACACCATCTGCAGTTGTCTGGGGTGTATTTTAAGAAACTTGTCTTTCTCAAAAACATAAGCATGTCAAAAAGAATATCAGTGAACAAGATTCAAGCATCTCTGTTAGTAGTAGAACTAGCAAAGCATGACTTCCTACAGGTTTATCAAGCACTGTAGAAAAAATAGGGGTCAGAGTCGCACTATCAAACAAATCATGCTTTGAACTAAGCAATTCTTATGAGAAATTCTGCAGAAAAACAGAGCTTAACAAGAGGTTTAACAATAATTCCTTGTTCAGACTAGTTTATTTGGGAATATCAAAGAAACTCCTGAGTGCAAATAATACAACATTGTCAGGAGCTGTTCCTGAGGGTTAACTGATGAGATCATACAGCTACATTGGCATTTGCCAGTCAAAATGGAACATGTTTGGGTGATGAATGTGAAAAAGGGAAATCTTTGTTTATTTGCATTAAACTCTCCAGCATATAGGGAAGTTTTCTCATATAAGAAACAGCTTAGGAGACATAGCAATGGAAGAACACCACAACACATTAACCAGGAGAACACTCATACAAGGGATGTACAGACTTTGATATGGTGATCATCAATAGTCTGTAGATAAAGTATTTACTGCCCTCCAAAACAGACTGAAGAATTAAATCTTTCCTCTTATCTTTTCTGGGATATTCTACTCAGAATATCCCTCTAGCAGTATGTAGCAATTGAACAGATCAATACAATGGGAAAGGCATTACAACAAAAGTGTGATGACAGAAGGATCAGCACAATAGAAAGATGCTATAAAGGAATAAGATTGCTCACCTCTATCAGAAGATTCCAGGTTCACAGGAGAAAGGCTCACCAAGGAGGGATGTCCAGAAAGAGAACCTTTCTAAGTGTCAGTCAGCCCTTAAATGAGGTCTAAGAGAGGTGCAGCCAGGCTCCACCCCTTCCAGTTGCCTACATCAATTGCCTTCACCTGTGCTCCCAGGGCTGACTGGGTCTTTTCCCCAGGTGCTTAATCAGTGGTTCAGGCTGTGACTCCGCAGTTACAATACACAGTAGTCCTAATATTCCCTGAATCAATGGTAGCCTTAAGTAAATACATTGTGATTGAAGCATAAGAATGCTGTGATTTATTATCAATTATGGATGCAGTAGGAAGAACAAGAATGACTGAAAGCTTAGATAGAGCACCCCTTCAGCTACTAGCTTCTCTGTTAAATAGTGCAAGCTCTGATAATCTGAGAAATATGGGTCCAGACTCTAAAATGGAGATGTGGAGTGCCTTCACAGGCTTGGAGCCCAGACACTTCAACTAATCTCAAGCACACTAACTTTTATGAGCGTTCTTTGGGGAACTTGGCTTGGAAATACAGTGTCCCTGGAAGTCAGAGCCATGATTTATAATAAACTACCACAAACATTCAGATGCCATTATGGTAAGAATTTGTTTCCTGCAGTGGGTAACCAAGGAAGTGTCTCATTCCAGTAAGGGCTGCATTGGAAGGAATATGAGAGCAGAACCATGCCCAATATGATATTTGCAAGGAGAGAATTATGGCAGGAAGGAAAGGGAAGGGCTTTAATATATGAGCATAAAGCCACACAGATTAGACGAAGAAATCTACAACAATCTTCTCAGTGTTAGTGGAATGATGTTGCCAGATTTGGTCTACCATAAGAACAACAGTGCACAGAAGGAATGCATGAATTATAATATTGATTGGATTGCCAATATTTGCAAGAATTGGATGGGAACAACCAGACTAGTGAATGTCCCCTTAAAATGTCAGAATAACTCCTTTAGAAACTAAGATTCTGCAAAACCACAGACATGAAAACTTTAATGACTAGGCGTGCTGTACAGCCAGACTGTCTAGGACATAGGCTGAGAATGATCAAGCCTTGTGACCCAAGTAATGAATCTTCTCGCAAGCCTGTAATGTAATCTTCAAAAGGACTGGTGTTTTTTTTTGCTAGTTTTTGGAGTACTGACTGGTTTTTCAACAAAATCCAGGCAATGTAAAATAACTTTCATTTGCACTCCTCCTAGGTTTCTGTACCAGGGATATTGGTACATTTGAATTGAACTGAGTGTATTCCTATTTAAAAGGTGAAGGATCTGCTACTCTGTTACTTCAGCAAAGGGGATCCAGGTGAAGAAGCTGCTGGGGGAGTATTTCTTGGCTTGGGTTCTTGGTTCTTGGCTGGGTTGTAGATGCAAAATATTTCTCATTGTGGCTTCTTCTGCTGGATCAAACGACTGATGAAACAGCGCATTTGGAAGACGTGGCCAAGCCCAAAGTAACCGCTTTCTGCAGCTGGGTGGATGACAACAGCTTTTGTTGTAGCTGGGTAAAATGATTTTTTTTTTAAATGCCCAGAGCTGTTTACAAAGGAAGAAAATAAAATCAGCATCAGATAAATTTTAGAAACGGTCCCTTTGTTCTGTCACAAGCATGAAATACAGAAGCCATGTAATATCATAGTCAAGGACTCTTGTGCTAGAAGGGTCTGGTAGTGCAAGCATAGGAATACCTCCTACCACTTCTGGAACCTTTCATAGAAGTTTCTGAGAAGACTGAAGGGTAGATTTTAAAGCCATCTCTGTAATCTAAAATATTGATGGTGAACATGTGTTGTGACTGCAATTAATTAAGTGTTGATAAAAGAATCTGAGTGTAAACAATTACACACTCCCTTGAATATTTCCTGAGAAGCACCAAGAATAGCAGCTCTTCTGTACAAGGCCCAGACAGCCTGCACTCGGATGTCCAAAGATCTCCACAGGCTCATGTCATTCCCTCCTCTTGTTGCCACAGCAGCTGCTAGGAGAGGTCCTGAGGGTGCTCTGAGCAGTGCTTTCTCAGGGGATGGTGCTCTGGGGGCACCAGGCCCAGCACTGCCACGGGGCAACAGAAGGGGCTGTCCAATCTATTCTGCACTCTGAGGCCTCACCTCAAGCTCTGGGTGCAGGTTTGGGTGCCACAGTGGATCTGAGCTATCTGATGGCCAAGAAAAAAGTGGCTTTCTTCAGGACTGCTCCTGGAAAGAACTCAACTCAGAAGGTCAAACAGATGAACGTCTGTGTTTGCTGGGGATACAACACATCGAGCAAATTGCAATAAGTGACAATGGAAGGCCTTTTCAAACAAAAATAGTAAGTACTCTTGATAGAGCTCATGTTAAAATCTGATATGAGGTTATTCCTTAGTCGATGGCTGCTGTGACAGTGATCATCTAAATCTCAGCCTCATGATGAATAGGAAGCTCTACTGCTCTCTCGCAGAGAGGTTTAAAAGCTGGAATTGAAATCAACGTTCCCATGTGCTTGATGCTACAGAGGAAAGGTGGAAGTCTGCAACCCTCAAGCCCTGGTATGGGGGCAGTGGAAGATGTTAATGTGCCATGGTGAGAAGTTCTTTGCACAAAAACACAAACTTAGCCTTAGAAAACACAAACACTGGAGGGAGACTGATATCATGGCGATACTGTGGTGAGCTGCTGCACCTCTGTAGGATGGGAGGGAATGGGGACAAAGGCTGTGGGAATATATGGAAACTTCTGCATGGAGCAAGAATTCTGAAGTCCTGGAGGCAGAGCAGAGGTCCCGGCCCTGCTCTGCTTGTGTTTCTTGGGCAGCGGGTGCTACAGCAAGGGTGATGCTGGGATGACCTTCGCTCTGAGATTCACTGTGAGAGAGAACTGGTACTCCCTAAGGAATAAAGAGAACCTGAAACTGATGTTAAAGCTATTTATATTCTACCTCATGCCAAGAAAAATATTTTACACTTAGCTTAATATCATAACTGCAAGTCCAAAACCATCACTGCTAGCTTCTAAATACAGAATAGAATCTGGGAGGAGGCAGTAAGAAAATATATGTTTTGGCTGTATCATTGCAGCAGGGAAGTAGCCAGAATTCATAATGGGCCTGAATAAAACCAGGAGTCTTAAAAGAAATACTACTTCTTAGTAGTATTTAGACATGCAAATGCTTTAAGGGCATATAAACCATGTAATGTTAGCTTCAGCACAGATGGCCATTGCTCTCTGGCTATAGCTTAAACTGCTCTTATTCTTGTCCAGTTTATCCAGTACCAATTTTTACACTGTCCTTGAGTGTAGCGTAACATCAGTAACAGATGTTATCAAAGGTGCAAAAAGGAGATTTTCAACATGTCTCAGCACTGACGAACTTGTATTACTGGTGCACCAGAACTGTGGTAGGGCTGTGCATGAAGACCGCAGCCTTCCATGTGGCCAGAACGAAATACTGAGGGTATGGCTGGAGAACCTATGGGATAATACTCTCTTCTTGTCCTGATAAGCAGAATATTTGATTTTCAGTTCAGTTGTTGTTTGTTCTTCAAACAGCATGTGGAAACATTCCCTGAAGATGCATTTAAGTATGAATGCAGCATCTGTGTAAATTTAAAATTCATAGCTGACACCATCTCATTTACATACCACTTCATTACTGATAAAAATCACCATGTAAGCATGGTATTTCTGCTAAGTTTTGGAAGGAAAAGCTATACATGACAATGTGGATGGACTAGCCCACATCTGCACTGTGGCAATTTGATGAACACTGCTCTTCTTGCAGCTGCACCATCATCTACCAGGCAACCTTCTGAGGACTGCTGACAAGAATCTCAGAGGACTGCCAACAGCTAAAGGTGCGTGCTCCTTACAAAGCAAGGCACCTTCCCTCACCTACACTGCAATAACAGATGAAAAGGTCTACAGTGAAAACAAGTGTCTACAGTGAAAAAAAGAATGTCATCTTCTCCAGAAGGATCCCTGGTGCTCTGAGAGAGCACTCTAATTGCCCACTGCACATTCAGGTTAGGTACAGCTCGAATAGAGCCCGCGGGCAGCAAAGAACAAAGAACATTAAAGCTACTCCTGCCTGCAAATCAGAATGAGGATTTACCATTTATCCTCAGTAGAACAGTGGCCTTGGAAGAGCAGGCCTTCAGACACGGAGGTGCCAGCTTTGTCTGAAGTCCCCCTGCTACGTGGGCCTGTTTGGGGTACCACCAGCCTGGTTCATTCAGCGTTGTCTCCTGACTAGAAAACCTGAAGCATCACAGCTGGTTGTGCTTTGTGCGATGCTTCAGCTCTGAGAGTGGTCTAAGCTTCTCTAGTTAGATAATAAATCTTCAAGCAAAATTTCATGTGCAACACAGAGATAACTTGCATAGTTGACAGAGCAGTCCAGTTAGTTACTTTAACTCATTGTCTCTTCCAAGTTATCCAGAAGTACTCTTAACAAAGCCTGGAACCAAACTGAAGCTGGAACTGTGTGTCAAACACACTTGGAATCCTTGCTCAGGAGTATCTCTCTGTGACAGGTTGTGTTCAAAAACTGAAGTCAGTAGAAGATTACATTGCTCTTCTTGGAACAGTTGGCTGAAATGGTGAATTTGCAGAGGTAAAAACTCAGTCCTGCTTTCAAATAGAAAGTCACAGTTTTTAGCAAGTGTCAACCATTGACAGCAATCATAACTGGTGATGGAGGGAAAAGAGTGTTTGGTGTTGGAATCCAGCCAGGCAATACAACCAGCTGCATCAGACTTCAAGTTCTTTAAAGTAGTGTGGAGAGGAATGCATCTAGGCTTATGACGATGCAGACCTGAACTCTGCTTCCTTGCAACACAGCTGAATCTTAATAAATCCCAATTCATGTCATGACATGCACTCAACTGCTGAAGAGCAGCAACATGTACTACAGCACAAGCTGCTTCCATGTTGCAAGAATTGGTGTTAACAAAGGTGATGCCTTTAATCCACAGAGATTTCTACTTTGTTATTATGGGAATGAGAAGAAATAGCTTCTAAGCTGTTTTCACCAGGAAAGACAAATCCCTCTACTCGGTTACATGGGATCTTAATCGTACTTCTCAGACTATGCAAACTTAAGTAGTCAAAATGCTGTTATAATGTGTAAATTCTTGGATTTATTTAATTTGGAGTAAGTATTATTACATACAAATCATTAAAAGAATGAATTTGTAGGAGATGTTATCACTGTTTTCTCTTGAACTTTCTCACCTTTTAAGGACACACACAGCTGACATCGCTTGCTTTGCTTCCACAGTGCTGCCAACTAATAAATGTCCACACATGGGAAATTTTATTTAAAGTTCTTATTGTTCTGATTGACACATCTGAATACAAATCAAAGAACTATATTAAAAAATAATCTTCCCTTCTATTTCTTCTTAGTTTCTCCTCCTCGAGCACACTATAGATCTGCTCACATCTTATCTTAAAATACATTTTGCAGTACTAACACTTTGCTTTGACAGGACACACTTTGTAAGGATGTGAGGGACACAAATAAGATAACATTAAATCTTCCCCCACTGAGAGGATTTTTGTTCACTTCTTTCTCAAAGCAAGGGCAACATGCTCAGTCGTCTTGACACCTGTTACTTTATACAACAGTCCTAAGTCAGTCCTGCGAGAGAACTGACTTTGTGTAGTAATGAATAGTTTGCTACCTTTTGTCACCTTTCTGCTGACAGCCTTTGTCTTTTTAAAGACAAGAATTTATTGCAGTTTCTCTTTAATACATGCTATAATCACTGTTTAAATCTTGTTTTTCTTCTTCTGTGAAGCTGCTTGTAAATATTTAATTGAAATGTGTTCACTTCCACACCATCAGCCTTATTTTGAATCTGAGCTCAAGAGGTGGGGAGAGTACCAAGAAGTCCAAGCCAAGCCTTAAAAGCATTCTAAATCACTGAAGTCACTATTTAGTCTAACTTTTCTTTTTCAAAGCTGGAGTGCCAGTTGGCATTTTCCCTAGTATGTGTTGTCTTCATACCTTTTTATTGCTCACTTAACAGTAACTAAAATAATCTCAGGATTGCAACACAGCACAGTATACAGACAGAGCACTAATTTAAAGTCTGTTCATTCAACTATGGATAAAAACTTACGAGTGCTGGACTTGATACCTGTGTCCCAAATGGCCAGCACCACGAAACACAGTAATGTTTTCTAGGAAAAAATAAACAACCCAATGTTGCAGAAAAAGAAGTCTTAATTGCAGGTCTTTTTGCTGCTGTTACATTTCCAAAGATGCTTTCCCTGAAAAACCATCAGTCATGAAATACAACACTTGAATGCTGCTAAGTGTGCAAGAGCCACAGAACAGTAGCAATGACACAACCTCTCCATAATTTGAAACCTTCCCTGATCCATATTCTTGACACTGAGATCTAGAAAGTCCTACCAAGGAGAACAGTCTGGAATCCCATTCCTGCAGGAGCTGAACTGCATGACCCAGCCCAGACTCTGCATTCACATCTGACAGATGTTCAGCACCTCAATCACTACGGAATTTCCATGAGTTACTCAGACTGTCTGTTCCAGCACTTTGCTAACCATACATGTTTGCCAGTTTCAAATAATGTCCAATTTCTATCTTCTCTGTTAACTGAAACCTGTTAACGCTTCTGTTTCTCAGCATCAGGGTGTTTTGTGTTTATATTCCAACATTAAGTTCCCTTTAAGATGAAAAGGAAAATACAACATAAAACAGAATTGTAGAGCAGAACAGAACTCTGATGGTTCTCTTCCTGCCCTCATACAGACTCTCCATTTATTTTTCTTTCAAGTACAGTTCTCAAAACTGAAAATTGAGTCTTCTAATGACAAGTGGAAAAGGACTACTACGTGTATTTTACAGGATCTACCATATACTGCAAATCCCGTGTGGTGGTGGCTGCATTTATTTATTCTTTGAACAGCATGATCCTGACCTATCATTTTCAACTCCCCATGTTCCTGTAGAGCTGCTCTGTAGTTTGCTCTTCCTTGCATTTACCTGCAGAGCTTCTTGCCCATGTACGTTACCATCCCTTCAGGGAAAGAAATTTAATAATCAGCCTTCTGCCCTTAAGTTCCTCTTTAAAGAAAAAACAACCAACAATCCTCTAAAAGCCTACCTAGTCAAGGCAGAAGAATTTATCATTTAAAGACAGTTTAAATTCCAACTTATTATTGGATTATACTGAATCCAAACCGTCTGACTCAAGAAGCAATGCACCTAAAGAAGAAGTCGTGCCTACCCACTACTTTGATGTTGATGCTACTGTTTGTTCACCTTCACAGTAAACTAAAAAGAGGAGTTAATTTCTGAAAATACAAGGTCAAAATCAAGGTAAAAAAACTACAAAATTAATTTTATACATCCTATAATTAAACCAAAGTTATCTTAGATTTATCACATCTACAATTGATTTCAAGTGCATCTCTCAGTGTTCTTACTACTTCTAAAAAACACACAAAAACCCATCAAGTGTAGTTTATCATTTAATAGAAAAAACATTGCCAAAAGCACAACAGTTCCATCAAGAGTTATCAAATGCTGTGCTAGGAATTAATTTTGCAGTTAAAGAGTATAAAGTTAAGTCATTAATTTTTAAAAAGGAATTTATAACTATTTGAAGTTACACATATCAAGGGAAGCAGCACCATGACTTGAGGAACAAATCCCATTCATAATTAAAACAAATAAAAGCTCCATTTATACAAAAAATACAAATACTATCAGTACCGTACTAATATACCTCAGAAAAATTTTAATTATCTGAGCAAGCACATCCTAATTTGTTTCCTCACACTTGTTGTTTCATAATGCTATTTTGCAGAGTTCTTTGTAACCTAGCTATATTGGCATCCAATGCTGCTAAGCCATTCTTAAAGTCCTCTTCATCTCGAGAAGTAAATGTTGAGAAAGAAGATACACTCCATTCAGATTTCCCTGATATATCATCAAATGAAATAAAACTGACATCACCTACTTCACTGCCTTTTTTCTGAGAGATCTCTTTCTGAAATAACATTGAAACATGAGGCTGAAGTTGGCCCGGTTTGTCTGGGAAGTCTTTTGCAGCTCCACTCAGAGTGCCTTTTGGCCTCATTTGGACTTTGTCTCCTGACTTCACTTTATCCCCTGTAATTTCAAGTGTGTTTTCCACAGCCTTTCTCATGCTGTACCCAGCACTAAACGTATCCAGAATAGCTGGATCCTTTGACACTTCACTTCTATTCTGTTGCACAGAGTTTGAGAGCTCACAGTTGTAGTCCAACATCTTACAAGCTCCTCTCATATGAGGTAGTGCATTAGTTCTCTCAGAGACAAGCTGTTTTTTAGAGGCACTACTAGTCAGTGGAATATAAACAGTCTCATCCAACTTGTTTTGTTCATCTATTAAAGTCCCAGAATCACTAGCTGTTTCTGCATCTTGCTTCAGTAAGGTTGGTAATACTCTGGATGCTGATGCTTGTTCTTCTGAGAATATACGGTTTATCTTAGTTCCCTCACCAGCAAACTTCTCATAGGCTTGATTTAGCATTTGTAACTCTCCATCATTATTTGAGAACTGAAGCTCAGCATCTATCAAAACATGATCCATTTCTAACTTTTTAAGGTAAGTCATCACTGAAGTATTCCCAGGACATGGATCGGGCTGCATCTGTTTCTCATGGTCATCCAAGAGAGACTTCGAGAGACCTTTCTCAGATGTGGGTCTACTCTTGTCTGCTGTGAGGTCTGACAGAAGCTTGGCCATACTGCCCTGCAAGGTTCTATTAAGAGAAGATAAACTCATCAGATCAACTATAGTTTTGGCAACTTTTTCAAGAACTTGTATATTTAAAACAAACAAACAAACAAACAAAAAAACCAAAACATTAGATTTATCTGACTACAGCAAAGTTGCAATTCTCTTTCTATATAGAGTATCATAAAATAGTAATAGAGATGTGAATCGATCCAAATTTCTTCCAATTCATTCTTCAGCTCAGAAAAATGTGCCTCGTGCATCTCACTGACATTACTCAAAGTTTTTCCAAATTATTTCTCCCACTGCCTCTTAAGAAAAAAAATATAATAAAAGAATCAATTATTCTCGTTTTCTGTATTAAAAAATAAACACATAATGATTTTATACGTGTGTGTGTGCGCACATTATATAGCATATATATAAACACGTAATAAGACATCATTATACTACCATCTGGTGGTCAGTATTTAATAACAACAGAAAAGCATAATACGTCTGAACTTCTACTAGAGAATCTGAAATGATGAGTAAAAATATCCTGTCATTCCAATCAGCATCAACTCTTGCCAAAACGGAAAACAGTTCAGCCTCCTCTGCATGTTACATCCAAGACAATTTTATGTATGCACTACTTTGCGTGTGGAAAGCTCTGTGAACCCCCAAGCTTGTCACCAGATTTATAGAACACTGCGATGAAATAAAGTACACAGCAATAGCTCTAAAAAAAGAGTAACAACAGCCTTCTTTCAGTGATAGAAATTCTCCCACCCTCACTCATAATTAAAATCTGGGCATAATCTAATCCAAGGGCATGCACAATTAAGTGACTGCTCCATCTCACAGAAAGAGTTTGCTTTGAAGACAGATCTTTTTGCAAGTTCTTCTAATTAGAGACTGTTTTCTGAACCAGCTTAAGGGAAAAGAACAATCTCTCCTTCATTCATGTCAAAAGTTAGTTTCCTAATTCTAAAGCTGCTTGGGAAATATCAGTTAGTATTCAGATCCATGCAGTCCCCATGCAGCTCCTTACAGACAGTCTGCTACAGGTGTTAAGACCTCACCCAAGTTACTTCAGGTAGCATTTTACTTTAAAATGGAACTAATGTCATGGAGCATGATAGATCTGTTTTAATAGAATTATAACACTACAGTAGCAAAAGTATGCACAAAGAGAGGTTTCAGCCCACATGACCTCCTACCATAAAGATACTGGTGTAGGACCAAAGATAACAATAATTCAAAGCATGGAAAATTACAAAGCAATGCCAAAAAGCAAAAATAACATTTCACCATCAGTACCTGGTTAACTCACGCAGTCGGTTAACTTCTGCATCACGCTGACGTAATGTTATGCCCAAAATCTTATTTTCCTTCTCAGAAGCTTCCAGCTTAAACTGAAGGCTCTTCACATTTGCTAATGCCTCCTCCACTTCTAAAATGCCAAGAAGAATTTAGCTAATTACTCAAGTTTAAAAATGCTAAGAGTAAACAAATCTAAAACACGTACCAATCTTGACCTTCGTGGAATGAATATCATACTGCTGTTTGTTTTCAAGCAATTCCTTTTCTTTCTCTTGAATATCTTTTGCAAAATGCTTATTTTCTTCCTTTAGACTTTCTATTATTTTCAGCAGCTCCTCATTTTTAGCCTGCAGTGACTCAAGGCCTTTCAGTGATTCTTTCAGTTGAGTGTGGAGCATTGCATTCAAGGACTGCAAAGAAGCCACTAACAAAAGTAAACATACAACTTTAAGTGTGTTGTGTGCTACAGTTTGGATTTCTACACTGAATTAAGTTTCTTAAGGAATCTTGGTAACCTGACTACAGCTCACAGATAAAATAAGGAGTCTTTTGAGGAAGAGAGATAAAACACACAAACTTCCATCTTAGTTTTCTTAGTTATCTGTCATCCTCATTGTAGGACAGACACAAAGAAAAATAATCTGCTCTGGAGCTGAACCCCCGAGTTTCAGCATCCTTGGAGCACAAGTAAATAAAACAACCCATGCAAACACAGTCACACAATTAGATCCTCAGCACTTAGCTCAGTTGCCACTAAGGGCCAGAATATATATTGTTGTTATTAATCATATCTATATATGTCTATATTAATTTAAACAAAGTCTTAACAAAAATGCCCCAACAACCATCATTCTCTACTAGTACTTTACATTCATAGTTGCAGTTCTGTCCAGATGTCTTCTCACTCCTCTCTTGTTCCCTGAGTTGCTGGTTTAAGATTCTTAGTTTCCTAAATGTGAATTGTGGAAAAAGAGCATATTCAGAAAGTTCAGAATAAATTCAAAACCAATGCATTCTAAATTAGTAAGAATATAATATCACAGAACATTTTACAAATATGAAGAAGCTTTATTGAATTTTTTTTGTTGAATTTCAATCTTTCTTCAATACCAAATACTGTTAATACTCTAGTTTTCAGACAGAATGATATGCCAACACCACCTAGACAAAGCCTCAATCTTGATGTAACTGATGCTACTAAAATGTCAGTGTGAATTGATATTTTCTTTCAGCATCTATGCATTAATTAACATATACAGCCTTACCAGCACGTTTGGTAATATATTAATACTGCACAGACAAAATAGAAAGGTCAACAACACTTACACCACAACAATGCAATTTAGAACATTTGGAGTACTGCGTCCAAGTGTGGAGCCCCCAGTACAAGAAAGACAGGGAACTGTTGGAGAGGGTCCAGAGGAGGGCC
>JAOWBP010051823.1:0-14489 GCA_028571105.1 Tragopan temminckii | reverse complement strand
GCACGGAGCTTTTAACTCAGGGCGGGGGGGGGGGACAGGGCGGAGGGGCTGGGAGCAGAGCAAGACATAAACACTTACTCGTCTCCTGTTTTATTTGCTAAGTAAAACTATAAATCGAAACACACAGCTCCATTTTCTGCTTAACAAATGGAGGCCCTTTTACTTCAAAGACACATTCATATTCCCCAGCAGCTTTCAAGTGCGCTTTCAATCACAGCTTCGGGTTTTTACTTTGGGGCCGGGCTCTGCTTTCTTGTGTGCACAGGCTGCATTCCAGTCCAGGCACTGCACACCGTGAGCAGCACTGGCCCCAGGGTGCCCAGGAACGGGATATGGGGCTCAGCCCACCTCCCCTCAATGGGGTTGAGCTCTGCAGGAGCTCAGAGGCTCCACACACCCCACCATTGCTTTCCTCGGGGGCAGTCCGTTCCCTCTCCTCATTCGTTTCACCCTCCTGCCTGATTCCCCACAGCAGTGCTCAGGTTGGCAGGGGCTGCTCCTTTCCCACTGCCCTCTGGATGTGTACCAGGGCTAAACTCCATAGCAGCCCCGACCCTGCCCTACACATTGCAGGGGGCAGAGCCAGGTTTGCAGGGATGTACATGTGCACCTTGGTGCAGGAGCTGTGTCCATGCAGGGTGTGCACCACATGTATTTGAGGTTCCCACATGCCCTGGTCAAGCAGCAGAGAAGCTCAGCTTGCAGCTCCAGGGCCTCACCCACATTGGATCCCACTGCATCACTGCAGCTGTAGGACCACAGCGATAGGACCCAACCTGCAGGCACATGGGAACACCCGGCTGTGGGGCTGTGCTGCCATGTACCCCCCCCACCCCCACCGTGGCACCAACTCTGGGCTGTGCCATGCCTGATGTGATGGTGTTGCAGACCCTGGTGCAGCACAGTGCTCCCAGTGCACCTTCCCCAGGACCGGCGTGCTGTTTGCATAGATCCTAATTTGATTTTAAGCAGCTAAGTCTCCTCTCGCTTTGAAGCATCCGAGCCATCTGTTCTGCATTAAAGGGTGAAAAGCGGTGCAGAGGAGGCGGTGTCTCCTAATTCTGCTATTGATCATGCAATCGTTATCCACCCACGAAGGTCAACGCCGCCGCCTCGGACAGAGCAGCTCCTGTCCCCCTTAGCAGCCATGCATTGCCTGCCTGTTGCCCGCAGCATGACAAAGGCATCCGTGCCCACAGTGCCCGCTGTGCCCTGGCACAGGGACTGAGAGCAGCAGGAGGAGTGGAAATTTCCCATGCATGGGCTGTGGTGAGGTCCCAGCATGGGACACATGGGCACCTACAGCCCCAACACCAGCACAGAGCTGGGGCAGCTGGGTTCTGGATATGGTAGAGCGCTCCTGGGGTATGACAGTCACATCCCCCTGACCAAAGGGTCATTACTGCTAATTCTTTCTTTCCCCCATCTGTTGTAACTGTTTACACACCACTCGCTAATTAGAGACTAATTAGTTGGTGCAGAAATTCATCACTTTCCAAACATAGGCATCAGCAAGAAGGAGAGGTGGCCCCGGCAACATCTGCACACATCTGCTGGTGGCACGGGTGGGTGCTCAGCTCCCTGGGACCACCACCAAGGTGCCGTGCCATGCCATGCTGTGCCATGCCATGCCAGCCCAGCCCCTCTCAGTCCCTTCCACATTGAGAGCTCCACCTAACTGCACGTTCCCATCCTGCAGCACAGAGGAGGGAGATGGGCAGCGCTGTCTCCACCCGAACCATCAGTGGTGATGGACAGGATAATGGGATGCCAAGTGCTGGTAACAGGGAAGGAGGGCAGGAAGGGGAAGGGAGGTGACCCAGCTCACTTCTTCTTGCTCTCTCCCTTCGCTGTCGCTGACATTTTAATGCCAAGGCCTCGCAAGGCACTAATCCAACTTAATGGGATCAAAATCTTTGCCCCTGCACTTTATTTACATAATGACCGCTGGGAGCTGGGTCTGAGCCCACAGCCGGTGCATTAACACAGGGAGGGCTTGTGGATATAGGGCAGGGGCCCCCAGCTTCACCAAAAGAGCAGTAATGGATCCTAATACCAGGGCGTAATGGATGAGCTGGGATCTGAGCATCTCCCCCAGCTCCAAATCCCTCTTGATGGGAAGGGACAAGAGGTTTAAGCCCAGAGGAACCCAGCCTGATGCCCTGCCAAGGGCACTGCAGCCCCCCTCAATTCCTGGGTTCAGCACAGGGCCACCACCCCGCTGCCCCTTGGGGACACCAAGCTGTTCCCCTCCCTGGCACGTTAATCAGAAGCTGATCAGCTCAGCGCCTGTTTCCTGCTAATTACCATTAATCAGGGTAAGGCACAGCTGGGTGCACCTGAACCCATCCGTGCTCATCACACAGCCATAGGGACACCCCAAAACCGTAGTGGGGGGTGGGAAGGGCCATATCCCCATTCCCTTTTGCAGGGTTAACACCACCAGCCCTCGCGCTAGCCAAGCCCTGGGGGTCCCTCACCCCTCCTTGGGTGTCTCTGCATGGCAGTGCCACTGCACAGCCCCCTCCATCCCCCAGTGCTCCCCCCAAGCACGGGGAGATGGAGCTCAATCTCTTCTGCATCAGACTATCACCGGTGCTACGCAGCACGAGGAGATTAAAAAACAATAAAGAGAAAGCAAAACCCTCTGCTATAATTACCAGCCTTTAGCCGCCAGCGGAGGCAGGGGAGGGAGGGGGAAAGGAGAAGAGGGGGAAAAAAAAGAAACGGAGAAGAAGAAATCCACTAAAATTTTAATAGGAACCACTGCATTTAATTTAACGACACATTTTTTCAATTACCAGAATAATTGTTTTATTCATAAAACGAGTTTCAATAAAGAGGGTAATTTTCCTTTGTTTTTATTATTCATTTGTGTAACGCATCGGCGGCGCAGCTTCCCAGCAGCCGCTCTGCATCTGGGGCTGGGGGAGGCAGGGGGGATGCATTGAGGCGGCATGGAAGGGGTTAACACCGCTGCCCCATTGCACAGCACCCATGGGTGACATGCGTGGGGCGGCGCGGTGCTCCCAGCCATAGGATCGGTCCATGCCATCGCCGGTGCCCCCTGACCCGCTGCTCCCATAGGGCGCACTATGGAGCCCATCCCTGCCAATACATGTCCCCACTGCAGCCCCCTCCCGGGATGGTGGTGGTGACCACGCAGTGCCAGCAGGTGCTGGTAGATGAGCAGCACTCCCCGTGCTGCCGGGAGCATTAGTATTCCTGAGATGAGGCCTCTTCCCCTTGATAAAAAGCAAACATGGAATTGAAATGCCGAGCGCTGCCAGCACCTGGGGAGATGCGGAGCTTGGCGCACCCGTGCCGTGGAGCTGTGGATGAAGGGGTGGGGACAGAACGGGCCCCCTCACCGAGCTGTGCCCCAGCACCACCCCGCATTGTCAGCTTTCCCACTGAATCACCAGATTCGGGGATGGGGCAATGGCTTCACACCAGGCTCTGATGCAGGAGTGGGGATGCACATCCACGAGCACCACTCACCCATGGGGACACTGACCCTGTGCCACCCCCGGCACAGCACAGCCTTCATTTCACCCACCTGGTGAACACAGATTTGTCCCACAAGCCACCAGCAAAGGGTCTGGGTGCCCCAAAGCACCAGGCAGCAGTTAGTTCACATCATCCTACAACCCCATGCCCAGGGCCCCCTATCCCCACCCATCTCAGTCCCAGTGCAGCTCCTTGGGGTGTTTTTAACGTCTTTTTTTTTCCTTTTTCCTAATAAAACGCCTTATAATTGCAGATGTGTCCATTAATCCTCGCGACTCACTTTGTTCCTTTCCTTTTCCTGCGTTCTCCCTCCCTCCCCTTCTCCCCCCGCTGAGACCAAGAGCTTTATAAATCTCCTTCTGGCTATTAATTAAAAGCAACCTCTCCGCTATCATGAGTGTACTTGCCATAAATTAATAGCGGCCTTCTTAATCAAATCTTATCTCCTCTCCGAGCGCCCGGCGTGCGGTGCAGGAGTTGGTATCCCAGCCCGCTCGGCCGTGAAATGCAATTTCCAATGCTCCAACAGAAACTGCAGCTCCGCTCCATCCTCCCCCCCATGTCCCCGTCCTCTTGCAGGCCATGCGGGATGCAGGGAGGGATGGGGCGGCTGAGCGGAGCGCAGAGGTTGCTCCCCAAAGGCACGCTCCATTTCTCAGCCATTTACTGTGTTTATCCGCAGCCCCGGCGGATGGCACTCACCTCTCTGCATTATTTAGAGAGCGCAGGGGCTCGGAGCTCCCTGTGGTGTAAGGCTGTGGCAGGAGCCAAGGGAACTTCTGCTGGGGTAAGGGGACACGGGGGAGGTGGCACAGCCACTTCTCAGGAGCTCAGCCACTTGCAGGTCCTGCAAGCATGCAGCACACTGCACAGCCTCAACCCTCCTGTCCCCCAGTCCCAAAAATTGCTCAAAGCCACACACACCCTCCCCCAGTCCCACATATTTCTCCCTAGAGTTTCCTTTCTCACTGCACCCCAAGGTGATGCTTCTGCACGTGGAGCCCCAAGCAGCAGCAAGCATGGGGTGAAGGTCAGGATCTTACCCGCTGGCCACATCCCCCCTGTGTTCCCTAGGAGTCCCAGTGAGCCCCCAGCCCTACCCCTTCACTCAGAGGTTCCTATGGAGGTATCTCTGAGCATGGCAGACTGAGGGAGGACCCAGCATCAGTGCCCAACAGCTGCTCTTCCACATTAGAACTGCTAATTGCAACTCTTTCCTAGACTGGCTGCCATTGCCCTGCCCCCTAAAACCACACCACAGCCCAGCACTACCCGGAACCATCCCAGTGCCACCTCCCACGCCCAGCCAGGAGCTGACAGAGCATCCCCTCAGAGGAGATTTTGGGGTTTCGTACATGCCATAAGCGGATTGCAGAGGTGTGCTAACTGGATTAGGTGCAAGGTAGACCTGGAGCGGCTGCAGAGCAGAGCACAGCTCCCGCCTGCGTGACATCGGCAGTAGGATTTGCTTTAAAAGTGGTTCCTTCCCTTAAGCCTTCGGAAAGGTGACGCTGTGGGAGGGCCAGAGGCTCTGCCACCTCCCCTCTCCCCACACAGAATCCCTGCAGGGCCCCAGGACAGGCAGGCAGTGAGGTCACAACCCCACACAACCACCCCTGGGGACACACAAAAGGGTTTCATCACACGATCCTGCAGCGGCACCAGTGGGACCTGCAAGTACACAGCGGTTGTGCCCATGTCATCCTTCATCCCTTTCCACTGCAGCTTCCCACCCTCAGCCCTGGGGCAGGGAGGGGCTGTGATGGTGAGGGGAGGCTCGGTGGAGCCCCAAGCCCTGACCTACTGGCACAGCATGGGGACAGAGCCAGTATGGCACAGCCAGCACAGGGCATGACCCAACCCCTTGCTCCTGCAGTTCCAGTGCTGCCCAGAGGGACCATGGCACCCCCAGGACAGACAGATGGATGGGTGCCCACCTTCAGCCATGCCAGGGGGGACCTCCTGACTACGCTGCCACCCCCATCTCCCTCCTCCTGCATCTGTCTCCAGGCCCACACTTATTTATTTATTTGTTAATTAACTGCTGTTTCCATAACAAACGCTCCAGCTTCTCCCAGCCTCCAACAGCCCTGGGGCTGGATTGTTAACGAGGATTTTAATTTGTTAATTAAAAGCAGGATGGCTCCATAACAAGCTACTCTTCCGCAGCCAGGCTCAGTGGGCTGCAGGGGGTCAGTGGCCTCATGAGCCCCTCTGGGGACAGGACATGGCTCCTTGGGGATGAGGGACACGGGGACAAGGGACAGCACGCCCTGCAGCACCATGCTGCCTGCTCAGGACCCCTCTTCTTCCAGCAGGGGTGCTGCAGACAAAGCCACATCTCTCCTTAGGATCACCTCTCCAAGCCCCACACAGCTCTCAGTCCACATCCCCCTCCTCCCCACACCACCTCTCTGCCCAGTGCCACCACTGTCCCTCAGCTCCCCACGCTCAGTGCACAGACAGCAGCTGGGGACAGCCCTCAGCGCCCCTGCAGCAATGGGGACCCAGAACTTTAGTGCACACGTGGCTCAGGTAAAGCCCCAAATGTTCCCAGAGCTGTGAGCCCTGCCCAGGGAGCAGCACAGCACGTCATCCAGCCCCACGGCGAGGAACAGAGCACGGCTGTATGCCCGTCCCTGCCTGCCCTCCTCACACACCCACCCTCTGCCCGCCTGGACCGGCAGTTCTGGATGGAAAAAACAACATTTCCCCCCACGGGAACCCCAAACACAGCACACACACGGCACCATTGTGCGCTCCCAGCCCATGAGCCTGGGGGGGGTAACAAACAGAGCTTTGTGCTCCAAAATGCTGAGCAACTCCATGTGCACAAACCCCAGTGCTCGGCCCTGATCCCAGCCCCAAATCTACACACTCTGGCCCCAAAAGCACGGAGCCCATCACATGGCACCAAACATTTGGACTCCAGCGCTTGGACCCAAAGCAGGCGGCACACCAGTGCCAGCCCCCCTGCACACGGCAGAGCCAAGCTGGTCCCCACTGAATGGCAGCATCCTCTTCCCCCTAAACACCGCTCTGTGCCCACACATCCCAGCACAAGGTGCCCAGCACGTGCCAGCACACCCTGCATCCCCATGGCCACATCAGCACTCCTATCCAGCTGCCCTGTCAGCCTGCATCAGCACAGGAGTCACCTCCAAGTGTCCCTTCCCCACTTTGGCCGCACATTCCTCTGCATCTGTCACTACAGCAGATTGGTGCCATCCTGCCATGGTCCCCAACGTGCCGGAGCTCAATGAGGGGATGGGGACACCGCAGCCCCCCCAGCCCAGGGGTTCAAGCTGGGGATGCCGAGCTGCTGAGGCACAGCTGGATGGCACCGAGCTGCTGTGACACTGAGCACAGCACACCCCTGTGCATGACACAGCCTTGACCCTAGCTGGGGACCTCTCAAAAGTGGTCAAAAATCCTTCTCCAGCAAACTCCTTGAGAGGCCACAAATCCTCCTGACGCTGCGATTGCACAGCTCCTCCGTATCTGGGTCAGTGCTGTGAGTCACGGACACCCAGGGAGTGACTCAACACAGCACGGCCAGCTCCCCAGGAGCAGCTCCAGAACAGTGAGGAAGAAAAGGATGGGCACATCCCATGTGGGACGGACAGCACACAAGCCCAACGCAGCTCAGCATGGCTGCAGGCTACATTCAGCCCCACGGGGCACAGGGAGCGCATCCTCTGGCTATTCCTGGAGGGCAACCACAGCCCCGGGCTCTGCAGCGTATGGAGTATCACTGCCACAAGGGGTGTCCCTAACCCCCCCAGCCATACAGGATGCACAGCGCAGCGCTCGCCCTGCAAACACCCTCGCAGACAGACAGACAGACACTCAGCAGGCTCACCGCGAGAATCTCACTGAGGTGGCATTTCCCAACGGAAAAAATACGACGGGGGGAAAGAAAAACAGAAGGCAGAAACCACAAGAAAAACCCCACTCAGCCTTTCCCAGGGCACTGACGTCATTCAGCCGCCAGCCTCACAGGATGGAAAACGCTGTGCCAGCTCCTGGCCCCCCTGCACCCCACAGAGCGGGACACTGCCATCCGAAATCCATATCAACAGCAACGATGGCCAAAGTGCCCCATCCCCATCTTTGTCCCCATTGGCACTGCACAGAGGGGACAGGCAGGCACAGATGCACTAGGGTGTTGCCCGGCCTTTTTTTTTTTTTTTTCCCCAAAGTATTAATTAGTCATTGCATTGCTCACTTTAAACACAAATAGCTGCAGCATGACTGCAAACAGACTTCTTTTTTCCCCCTAGGAAAAAGCTTTGCTTTTCCAAAGCTTTGCTTCCCTCCTTCATTCAAAGACGATGGTTAGGAACGGCCACAGCCCGGCCAACCCCCCACCACTGCCCTGCATTTCCAGGGCAGGGAAGCGAATGCTGCTTATTGCACTTATTTACACACTTGTGGCTCTCCTGGCCGGAGGGGCTTTTGCAGGCAGCCCAGCGATCCCAGCAGCGCCCAGCCTGACATGCAGCTTATGGGGAGAAGCCAAGCGAGCAGCTCTGCCAACGCCCCAGGTGGAGTGCTTATTTCCCCTGTGCACAGCACGAGCCTTATTTCCACCCTCCACTGCACAGCTCAGCCCTCTGCCATCACACCCCCAGCCCTTCGCAAGCCAGCAAAAGGGAGAACATGGGGAGACGAAGACCCATCGCCTTCCACTCTGTGCAGAAAGGGGCCGGGTGCTCCTCGCCTCCCGGCAGCCGGCAGGGAGGGCCCTCCCAACAGCACAGCTTTGAATTAAACATACCACCCTAATGAGTTGATTTTATTAGTTTACGAGTGCATTGAGAACTCATTATCAAAATAAACATCAGTTCACTCCACCGAGCGTGGCGTTGCACACACGCGCCCCGGCAGCGCTGCAGATGGGGCCGTGCGGTTCTGCCCCTGCTGCCCTCTGTGCCCCACATCTCTGCACCCAGCCCCATGGCAGCACGCAGCCCCACACCATGGGAATGTGCAGCTACCCACCCCACAAAGCACCTCACACCACACCAGCTTTGCTTCTCCATTGTGGGGACCGAGCATCACCGTTGCTGGGATGGGACCGTCCCAACTCCTGCCATGCCAAAACAGACAGTGCGAGATCCCCTGGTCCACAGGACATCATCCCTCTGGGATGCTCTGGGCAGGCTGAACCCCAACCCTGCTCCACCCCATTGGGGCACAGTGCTGTGGAGGATACCCCAAAGGCATTGGGAAGCCCACACCGGGGTGGAGCACTGAGGCACGCAGCAGGGGACAGCGGGCACATTGTCTGGCTCGGCAGGACACGCTCCCTTTGGAAACAGCAGCTAATCCCATTTCATCCCCCTTCATGGCCATCAGCTGTTTTTCAGGCATTCAGGAGGCGGGTTGCTGAAACCAGAGCTATTGTATCCCTGCCGCTGCCCCAGCCCCCTCCATCCATCACAGCCCAGCACTCAGCCACGCATCCGGCGGCATTCCCACACCCGCTCCATCCCACCACCATCCCCTGCACCCAGCTGCACCTGCGCCCCTCTGCCTTCACCCAGGACCCTCGGTCTGACCCTGTGGTCCAAGTCCAGGTGAGGAAGAAGAGGAGAGGAAACACCATAGGGTCCCCCCATAGCCCCAGGATGTCACCAGAGCATGCCCATGCTCAATTATTCCCTGCTGGGAAAATGCAGTTCCTGGAAGGAGGGCAACAAATGAGGAGATGTCAATGACACTATAAAACCCCATTAACAGAGAGCACTTGGCCTAGAATCAGCCCAGTTTCCTACATCCAGCAAACCAAGAGCTGGCCCCAGGAGCACAATGGAGACATACTGGACAGGGGATGCAGGGGACAGACTCCTCCAGCCAGCCCAGCCCTACACGTGTGGGACAGGTGAACAAGAGTGCCCTTGGCCCCAAACTCACTCCGAGGAAACGCCCGCTGGCTGGAACAATTTGCATGCCCAGGAGTCGGCACGCATGCCCCAATCAATTAAAAGGTTCTAAAAATAGTATTTGCCTTCATCAACCTGTTGTGAGTCATGGATACGGTAATGCTGCTAAGTGCTGGGCACTCTGCCACACGGCCCTGGTTCCCCAGTCTGCATGGGACAACCAGAGCATCTCATGCCCTCCCCAGGAGGCCCAAGGACCCTCGCCCATGCAAACCAGTGACAGAACCCTGCCAGGTCCCCCAGCACCCGACTTCCTGCATCAACTCCAGCATCCCCACAGGGATCAGCATCCCCACAGCTGACCCCACATCAGGAGCCAGGCATCACCATCAGCAAGCAGCCAGGAGGGCTCAAGGTGATAGCTGAGGACTCACAGGTTTTCGCCTCACCCAGCAGCACACAAAGCAATTAGCTCACAGGGCTAAAATTAGCTCAGTGGTTTCTTTCTGTTAATGGTCAAACCCATCAAGGTTTCCCTCCACCGGGGGCCCCGGCACCGCTGTGCAGGCAGCAGTGATTGATGAGAGGCGATGGAGCTGCTCACGTGTGCACGTGTTGGGCAGCACAGCCCATCCCCAGCAGCGGGACACCAGTCTGGCCAGCAGCCCTGGGGCAGCGCACCCCACCACAGCCTGTGCCTCAGTTTCCCTTCAGCTGTCAAAAGCATCCAGCAGGGCAGGGCTCCCAGCACGTCCAGCCCAGCTGCTGTGAGAGGAGAGATGGGCAATGGGGACAATGACAGCAAAAGGTTGATAGGGAGAGTGACTTTGGCACAGGAAAAGCATTCTGGCATTCCTGGAATCATCACTGCGCTGTCCACGCTCGCAGTTGGGACGCTCAGCTGCTGGCACAAGGTGACAGCTGGTCACAGTGCCCAGGGCCCCGCGGTGGCCACCAGCCAGGAGATGACACCGATCTGCACAGAGAGGTGACAGCTCAGAGCAGTCGGTGGCCGCCACTCACTGCATCCTCAGGGACAGCGCTCGAGTCCCCTGCACCCGAATTCTCCATTCCTGGGGGCCGACAGCGGGGACACAACCAACCCCATCGGAGCCGGGGAGACAAAGGGGCCAGGGACCAGCTGCAGCCCGGAATGTCCCCTGCCCTCGGCCCCGTTCCCAGGGATCAGGTTTCCCAGTTCCCAGGCAACCCCAGCGTTCCAGGCACAGGCATTCCGCACCCTGCAGAGCTGGGGGCAAAGAGAGGGGCCACAGGCAGGTGGTCTGCAGGGGTTGGGGGAGGTGGCAGCAAGGGAAGGCATCGCTGGGAACGGAGAGATGCACCCCAAAAGCACGCTGGGAATGGGGTGGGGGGGATGCACCTCAAAGCATCATCAGGAGATGCGTTCCCAGCAGCAGGCTCTGGCTCACTGAGAGCACCCAGGGCTGTGCCCTTGCAGTTGGCATTGCTGGCATGTGCAGGATGCCAGGCACGAGCAGCACGGCGGAGCCACTGCCTGCACATTCCTGCTGCCAGCAGAACAAATGCAATGTTCCCCTACACCCACTCCCATCCATCTTCCCCCGGACACTCACAGGACACCCCTTCACCCCCAGCCCCATTGGGCGCTGGATCCCCACAGGTGACCACACAACCCTTCCATGCCACCCTGTGCCACAGGGCTCAGCACACCCTTCATTAGTGCGATCACATCACCACTGACAGCAGCATATTTATTACTGGCCCAGCACTGACCATTTCTCACCCAGTGACACACAACCTGCTAACGAGCTCGGTGAGGTAACGAGGGCTCTGGGGCGAGGGCATCTGCTGCTCCCCCACCCAGATGGGACCCAGCATCGTGAGGGTTTTGCTCTCACACCCCTTTGAGTCTGCATTGCCCCCAGGCAACAACATGCACCACTGCTGCAAAACATCGACGTGACCACCAGTCCCTGTTTATGTAGGACCTACAGTAACAGCACAGTTAGAGTTCATCTCAAGGCAGGAACCAGACACATCAAGGATCAGCTCCAGGCTGGGACAAGGCAGTACCTGGGGCTTTGTGGCCCCAGGGAGCTGATGGAGTGGAGATGGGACCAGCACTGCGCAGCCCCACAAGCACAGCCTCCTGCACCCTGCAGGGGACAAGGACACCACTTGTAAAGACTCATGAAGACAGATCCAGGGTCATTCCTCATCACACCTGTACACTGTAAGCCTGCCTCCCTCCTCCCAGGTTTAATTATCAGCATTTTTCCAGGGTCACAAGCAACCTGCATCTGCCCGCCTGCCTCTCTCCTCCAGCTCCTTCATTTGCTCCCACTGAGCAGAAGTGCCACCTCAGCCTCACCCCGTCACCAAGGGATGAGCAGCACTCGGTGCTGCCACCCCAGCACAATGGGCAGGGCTCAGGGAGGGCACCCAGGAACGGCACCCATTGGTGTGTGCCATACCATGGGGCACAGGATGGCACACCCCCACTGGCACCCTGGTCCTGGGGGGAACCACCAGCACACCACACACAGTGATGGAGCACGGCAGATCACATCCCTCCCCCGTACGGTTATCGGGTCATCAAAATTTCATTGCTGTGCCTGGCCACTAATGGCTTCCAAAGGAGCATCAAATTTTAATCTCTCTTTTCCTCTCCCCTAAAAGCCACTTTCCTTCCTGAGCCGGAGCTTTGCACGAGGCCAGCAGCTAGCGTGGCAGCCGAGCTCATGGGGAAGGGGGGGGCAGAAAAAGCCATTCCAGCATTCCCAAGGCTTGATAATGGACACCAGCCCTGGGGATGCTTTCATGGGTAAAGACACCTTCCCAAAGCCAAGGGAACCACTGCCCTTGGTCACATCCCCAGGAAGGGACAGCAACCCATCCCCTCCAGCCCTGTTCCACAGCACATGCAGATGTGCCCAGGGACCACACGTGGCTGCCAGAAGGCTCTGTACCTCCCACGCCAGCCCCTAATAAGCCTCTTTGGCTGAAGCTGCCCATCTCAGGCCCCTGCCCCAAATCCCGTCTGGAACCTTAAGCCTCCCAAATCCCTCCTGGGACTGGATGCAGCCTCCTCAATCCCATTATGGAGGCTGTGCTGGTGCAGGAGGTCCTGGGCTGTGCCCCCAGCCCCAGCTGAGGGAAAATTGTACCTCTGAGGGGCACAAAACCTGCAGAGCAAAGCAGGGGAGGGGAGGAATGGGAACAGCACCCCCAGCTCCTAGGGAACCCTCTGTTGTCTCACCGTTCAGCGAGGGTCGCACTGCGACAGCTCCAACCCACACCGCATTCGCCTCCGGGTAATTAGCACGAGGCCCCTAATCAATAAGTTATTTTTTGCCGTGGGTAATTAATAATTACACAGTGCAGGCAGGCTGTAATTAAACTTCCATCCCATCTCTCCCCAGTGGTGCTGGAGTCTTTGTTTTAGCAACTGCAGGTATTAAAAGTGTTTCATCCTGTGCCTGGGGAGCCCGCGCCCAGCCGGGAGGGTCTCAAGCCCTCCTCCCCTCCATCTCTATTGATCCCATTTTCTTTGACTGCTAGAATCAATAGCACCGGCACAAAGCACGCTGCTGCCTCTGCTCTGGGCCTCGCTATGGGGCTGGCACCAGCCCTACCAAGGTGCCCATATCGAGATGTCCCTGTTGAGAACCCACCGCAGCGGGGCTGAGCTAAAGGCCACAGCGGGCACTGTGCCCACGGGGCAGCTCCTCCACCCGTGTCCATTTGGGTTGCAGCGATGACTGCTGTCAGCCCACGTGCAGCAGGAGGTGACCCTGCCCCCTGTGTCCCTGAGCCAGCTGTAGGGGACAGGCAGGCGATGCTCCCCATGCTGCTCCATCACTGCTCGCACTCAGCCATGCAGGCTCCCAGCAATGCCACACCACCCGCCAGGACACACAGCATGCTGCAGGATGCACAGCTCAGATCGTGCACCAGGAGCAAGGAGCAAAGCCCTTTCTCCTCTGCTCCAGAGCCCCACGGACAAACAGGAGTCAGGCACAGCAGGAGAGCATCCCACAGCCAGGAACAAACGGACCATGGGGGATCGCGAGCTGGAGCCGCCAGGCAGGAGGAGAGAAACTCGGCAAGGGAGTGAATCAATCAAAGAGACCTTCACAGCTCCCCACACAGGGCCTGCCCGGATAATATACTGCCGCTTTAGATGTTATGTTCTGAACTTAATTACTGAGAAATTATATCAGAACTAATGGAGGCTCAGGGGGAGCAGGAGGACGGGAGCGCATGGAGACTTCTGGCTTCACTCACTGCCGCAAGCAAGGGCAAGAAATGTCTTGGGTTGAGGAGCCCCAGTCGCAGCACTGCACCCCTCTGTGCTCCCCGTTTTGCAGCCTGGATCTGCTCCGTCCGAGCAACGGGGATGGAGGAGATCGTGCTGCAGCCCTGCCAGACAGCACCTCCTCCACACCCCTGCAGGGATGCTTGTCTGCCGGGGAGGGGACAGCACTCCAAGGACGGCTCCCCCCGGAATCTCTGCACCCCAAAGGGGCAGGAACTACTCCCACCTCTCTCCAAGCAGCCAAAAGCACACTGCTGTGCCAGAGCGCCGGAGGTGATGAGCAGACAGGCACTCACACTGCCCAGCACACGAAGCCTCAGAGCACCCATAGGGACTCAGGGCTGCAGACCCCCACTGCCCCACCCGCTGGAGGTCAACGGGACCAAAATCACTGCAAGAGCCACTCCCAGAATTCGTGCGGTGCACATGTGGGGTCCCCAGGGTGGGGGTGAAATGGGTGCCCTCACCTTGGAGGGTGTCCGGTCCTCGGGAAACGGCTGACGCATTTCTACCCGGCACTCAAAGCAACGGTTCGCCTCCCATCCCCAGAGCGGAGGCTGTTACGGGGCAGGAGAAGCAGGAGGCAGCGCAGAGCTGAGCCCCCCCCAGGCACCGCGCTGCGCTCTGCGCCGTTCGGCCCCGGGCACCTGGGGGTCTCCTTAAGCATCTCTATTCCCTCCCCGAGCTCTGGGGCTGCGACCCAAACTTCTCCATCCCGGGCAGGGTGAGAGCCCCCAGAGTCCTCCATCTCCCAGGGTTCATCTGTCGAGGGGGGCACAGGGAACCCCCCC
>JAOWBP010051822.1:0-53047 GCA_028571105.1 Tragopan temminckii | reverse complement strand
GGCCGGCTGTGCGGCTCCTCGGCCGGGCTGTGGGTGAGTGAGGCCCCGCCGGCGGCCCGGGGCAGCGCTGGCTCGAGCTGAAGCCCGGCCCGGCGCCGCCACGCGGACCCGTTTCACGCCGAGCGACGGCGGCGATCCGACGCGACTGCCCCGCCTTATTGCCAGAATTGCTGCCGGCCGAGCTTTCCCCACGGGCTGCGCAAGCTTTGGCATCGGACTGATTGCCCCCGGTCAGAGAAGTTATTATCGTTGTAAAGACAGCTGGGGAAATGCAGTCGTGATGCGGTTTATGCTCCAGGACAGTTCTTATCTCTGTTGCACCGGTGTTTTCTGCTGACCATTCCCAAATGCTAATAATCTTTTTGATTCCACAATTATTTTTTCTCATTCCGCATTCCACTTAAATTTCCTCTTTCTCTCTTTTTCCTCCTTAGTTCTGATAGATGATTCATTTTCTCTGGCGCTTTTCAAGCCCTTTTTCCCTCTTTCCATTTGCATTCCCTGCAGAACGCCGCTGCTGATCTCTCCTGTGGCACCGTCTCCAGCAGCTCTCTGTTGCCAAATGCTCTTCACGTTTGAAACTCCACATCAAGTTTCTTTAACATCACCTCAGTTGAACTACGAGCAATTTGCATTGGCTGGTGAAATTCTGCATACCTTAGCATTACTGTTTCACTTCTGTGTTGGTTCTGTGACAGGACTGGAACCAGACGTGGTACACCAACAGCCCAAGATTTACCTGGTGCTTTGAGAACACAGTCCTTGCTTGGATCCCCTGTGCCTATCTGTGGATCTGTTTTCCCTTCTACTACTTGTATCTTCGACACAAAAACAAAGGCTATATCAGGATGTCCCACATCTTCAAAATCAAAATGGTAAAAGCGGAGGATGGGATGTGATCCTAACACTGCTGCAACTTTGATGCATAGTTTAATTTTTATAAATCATTAACTCTTTTCCTGATGATCATCTCTGTCTTTGTATTGACATTTATTCACTCAGGTAAAAGTCACATCAGTACAAATCAAGTAAATTTCAGGAATAACTATCGCGAGATCTGTTCCCCTGCAGCTCCATGTAGTTTCCTGCTACTTTCCATAATGCTGTCTGTCTCAAATCTGCTCTGTTACTTCTTCAGTCTTACAGCCCAGCCTTCTTGGAGCAGTCAGTTCAGTAGGCTGGCCCAGCATCTTTTTACTTCATTCCAATATGTTTTTGCTGTCTCTGCCCCAGGTCCTTGGATTCCTCTTGGTAATACTGTGTTTTTCTAATGTCTTCTTTGTACTATGGGAAATAAGCCAAGGAATCCCTCGGACTCCAGCATTCTTCATTAGCCCTGCAGTGTTGGGGATCACAATGGTAATTCTTCTTTTGTCCTGTGTGTGGCCCAGCTTATCCTGGGGGCACTTCTGGAATCTCCCATGTTTCTGAGTGTCTTTGAGCACAAAGATAGCTGATGGGGAATATAAGACTGGAGCTTTGCTCTTTGAGTTTCTGCTGTATGAAGCAGCAGGGGATAAGAGTTGAGGCAGCTACATGATATAGCTCTGTGGGTTGTGTACACCTCACAAGAACCAAAGCAGCAATATTTAGAAGGAGGTTTTATAACAACAGGACAAGATCCAGTTTCCCACAACCACAGTATGTTAGTTAGTATGGTTGGCTCTTAATGAATGAAATGGGATTTCTTTTTGACTAAGTGCCAATCCTCCCCTTCTGTTACGGCACCTTCATAGCCTAGAGCCTTCCAGCCTGTTGGCCCAGTTGTGGTTCTATTACTTGTTCTTTCAGTAGTGACATTCTGCAGTGCAAACTGCTCATAATACATTCAGTTTTAGCCTTACAATACTTCACCTGTAAGCACCTTGAAATGTTTGGGCAATAAACAGATTTTGCTTTATTGTGTCCATTAACTTGATAATAATGTTTGGCATTTCACTACCAGTTATTTACCTGGAGGTGTTTCTGCTTCCTCACAGATCCTCGCCATGTTCCTTACCCAAGCAGAAAGAATGATGGGCATCCAGTCTTCAGGCATCATGTTGATTTACTGGCTGCTCACATTCTTGTCTGCACTTGTGATGTTTAGTTCCAAAATCCAACATGGCCTGGAAAGAGTAAGTGAAATCGTGTGTCTTTAACATGAAAGGGTATGAAGGCTCTGAACAATATGGCTCTTTTTGCCTCATTGATAGCGAGGTGAAGAACTGAATTCCTTTCTTATTGTCTGTGCTAAGAAAAACGATTAATGACTCTGATCTCTACTCATGTTATCCCTTTCAATACAGGCAGAGCATGGTCTTCTGAGTGCTCATCAGATTTTGCATATGAAAAAGAAGCAAATGAATGTAAACACTGTTACTAAGTGTAGCCTTATGTTCAGGCTCCAGACTTCTTGCGCAATTAACAATTCACCAATTCTTGCTATGAAAAAATATTCAGACTTTTACCTTTTTTTGTCTTTCTTGCTCACGAAATTAATTAGTGAGCCCTTTATGGAGCCCCACACCCTTCTTAATAAACCCCAGCAGCTGCTTCATTCTGTCAGTGACTTATCCCACTATGTGAGCACAATCTATGCGTCAAAGCACCGCAAGTTCTCTGAACAATTGTGCAGTGTAGACATTTGACTTAAGTATGCTGTGAAGTGTCATGATAAAGCATTACTGTAAATGATAAATGAGTCCATTATTCAGTAGTTTCTGGTGTTCCAGCTCTAGGAGTTACCTATTTCAATAGTTACACAACTGTAATTTAAATAAATGTAAGTACAAAAAATAAACCCAAGCTTCAAACAAAAACTCAGAGCCTATGGCTTGTAGAGTATGAAGAAGCCATCTTTCCCCATTGATTTCACGTGAAGAATTTTTACCACATTCTCAGCAGTATTCTGTTTCTTAGGGGTTCTTGGAAGACTTTTTCCACCATGTTGCCACTTACCTTTATGCTAGTCTGGTGCTTGGTGAACTTGTGTTATTCTGCTTAGTGGATCACCCTCCCTTCTTCACTAAAGCTTTCAACAGTTCTGTAAGTATAATGTAGCTTTTCATAATGGTTTCCTTCGTTGCTAAAGCAAGTTTAAACTTCTGGGGATACACAGGAATGCGATTATCTGAGAGATGCAAAATACATCATTCTGTACAAAGGCCAATGGTATTAAAAGGTAACCAGCAGAACTGGGGATAACAACTCCATCTCTCTATGTGTGTTTTGAAAAACTAGTGACCTGTCCACAGGTCTTGCTTGTTTTCACTGAAATCAGCATATAGGGCTTATTTTGCTTCTGCCTGGTCTTCAGTAAACCAGTACATTCCTCTATCTGTGGTACATGTATGGCAGAAAGTGCTTCAGAAAGTGAATATCTTTGGATATGAAGGATGGTATTCTGAGACATTATTTGAAGTCTAATTCTCCAAAGTCCCATTGATCCCTCACAATACACTTACACTGTCAGAGGCAAGGAGTGGGGGCTGGGTAGCCTCTTGTTTGTTTTTCTTGGAAAAGTGCAGGAGGGATATCATATGACACGTTCCCTTTTCTCTATATAAATATCATCCATGTTTTTCCTCCCATCAGAATCAATGTCCAGAAGCCAGCAGCTCTTTTCTGTCCAAAATCACATACTGGTGGTTCTCTGGGTAAGAAAACACAGAACAGACATGGTTTTGCTGGGAAAAACAAAAAAAAAAAAAAAAAACCAAAAAAAAAAACAACCAGTAGCATAAGAGAAGGTGTAGATGAGAAGCAGTTGAAGCATCTCTGCTCTGCTCCCAGGTTAACTTATGTAGTGAGGTTTTGAGGTTTTAAATTCCTTCTCTGGGGACTTGAGGTATTCTCTCAAGATCAAATTATAAAATGTAGCTTATTTTTCTCAAAATAGTTTAAAACACGGATTTGTGATACCAGATAATTCCTCACTTCTAGCTACCTGTCCAGGGCCTTTTCAATCTTCAAGTAGACCTCAGCAATCTCAAGAGATTGCTGTATACCAGCCACAGCCCTGCCTGCCAGACCTTCTTGTAACAAATGCTGGGCAGAGAGAAAATACTGGAAGATGATTTTGGCCCAGCCTTCTGCTTAGCAGTAAGAAGTAAAATGATTACATACCTTGGACCTTATGTCAGCAATGGTAATGCCTCCTCTGTTTCTCTTAGCCACAAATTAAGGTAAAATGAACTTTGTCCCCTTCTGCCCGAGACCCAACTGTCAGTATCAACTAAACTTAGAATTAGGGCTTACTTGCAAATAATAATTATGCTGACAAAAGATAGCATAGGGATTTGAAGCAAAACAGCTGTTCCTAAATATTCATATGGGAATTCAGGAAAAGGATATTCCTAAGTAGTATTTACAGAACTCACTGTGGAGCACTGAATTAAGGCCCATCTGTTTTGAAAATATTACATGCACAACAAACACTTCTGTGCTTACTTACTGGCTGTCTGTTTTCCAGGCTTGTCTGGAAAGGCTGTCGGCAGTCTTTGGGGGTGGATGACCTGTGGTCAGTGAGGAAAGAGGACTCCTCTGAAGAAATTGTTGCCTGGGCTGAGAGGGAGTGGAAGAAGTATAACAACAGAACAAAGCAGTGAGTACTTAATGTGTCATGGATTCAGCTGGGCAATTGCTCTCTCCTTTATATATGCTATAAACAAATATGCCTGCAGGGACTGGTATGCCATCTCTGAACATACTTGAAGCTCCTCCATTTCCCACAGAGGGATAGACAACAAAATCACAGATTCATTTTAGTTGGAAGGGACCTTTAAAGGTCATTTAGTCCAACTCCCCTGGGACAAAAAGGAACATCTGTAGTTAGATCAGGTTGCTCAGAGCCCAGTCCAGCCTGAACTTGAACATCTCTAGGTACGAGACATCCACCACAGTAGCCAGACAGCTTCAGTACATATTCAGGTTCTCAGTGTGAGCTTAGCTGGTGCTTCCAACACAGATGGAAGCATCCTGTTCAACTAGACAAAGGAATGTTTGAAAGATTCAATCCTACTGAATTATCTGTCTATTAAACAAGAAGAAAAACATAGTTACTCAGATTTTATGTTGACTGTCTGTTAGAAAAACGTGGGAGTCTTCTCTATTCAATGGGTAAACAGTGAGGGTATTTTTGTGCAAAACCTAAGTGATGAAATATGCTGAACAACAACTCTTAATCCCTAGAAGCTTGGTTCTGATGAGAGGGATCATTTTTTGACCTGCATTTATACTGCACAGGGCACGAGATCCAGCCTGAGATATTTCATGATTTTTTGAGAACACAAGATGCAATTTTTTTCAGTTACAGTTAGCTTTTCCATTGTTTCTTTCTTTAGAAAAATGGAGTCTGCTACTTTTAAAAAGAGTCAGAAGATTGAAGCTGATACTGCAGAAGCTGAAGAGACAGAGGTTCTACTGCAGTCAGAGCACAGTCAGAGTGGGCCATTGCTGCAAGCATTTTGGAGCATGTTTGGAACCTATTTCCTACTCAGCACCCTCTGCTTAGTTATATGTGATGTCTTCTTGTTCTCCATCCCAAAGATACTGAGGTATGTGCCTATTTAGAATTTATTTCCCAAAGGAAACACCACATGTATAAGACTGCTGCGTGCATGAGCTCACCCAGAGAAATACATGTCAGCACTC
The DNA here is from genome assembly GCA_028571105.1 of Tragopan temminckii. Taxonomy (NCBI): domain Eukaryota; kingdom Metazoa; phylum Chordata; class Aves; order Galliformes; family Phasianidae; genus Tragopan; species Tragopan temminckii. Next base: position 47,413 of record JAOWBP010051822.1, on the reverse strand, counting down.
ACAGAAGTAGACAAACAGATTCTTAGCTTTTGCAATCTCTGATTGCTGTTGAAAGGAGCAGGATTACCAGTCAATTACCAGGATTACACAGTCAATTCAGTGTCACTTTCTACAGCTGTGTACATTTTCTTTACTGCTATGTGGAAAGGACCAGTTGCCCTAAGCTTTGTGACAACTTTACTAGAACAGGAGTAAGCATTATTTGGTGGTTCTATATATTGCATACATTGCACAGGCTGTCAGCAATCTGCAGTAGACTCACGGCTCTATGTTTCTTTATTAATTATAAAGCATACAGCTGAGCATCCTACACATCTTAAGTAGCATCTTTAGTTAGATGATCGTTACGCTTTGTGGAGTATGTTGGTACAACACAAACCTGCATTGCAGTGTAAACATAAAGGCAAAAACACTTCTCAGTCATTAGAAGCAGCTGTGGAAATTTCAATGACTTCCTTAGATTCTCACTCCTTATTTACATATTTCTGACAAATTCACAGAATTCAGGAGCCATCTTTCACATTGAAAAATCACATCTGAGAAGATGCTGAGATAGATCAGAGATTACTTCAAAACTAAAAGTGTCAAATGTCAAAAACAAGATATTGTAGACACAGGATACCTAGCAGTTTTCCCATCTCTTCTACTATTTTACTGACAAAGGTCAGCTAGAGAATACAGAAAAATTGGTGGAGTTATTTCATTTCTGACATTGCATCGGTTCTACATAGATTAACCAGTATTGTGCTCCTGTCAGTTCTACATAGATTAACCAGTATTGTGCTCCTGTCAGTTCTACATAGATTAACCAGTATTGTGCTCCTGTCTTGCAGCCTTTTCCTTGAGTTCATTGAAGATCAAGAAGCCCCTAGCTGGCATGGTTATTTCTATGCCTTCATTCTGGTTCTTTTAGCTTGCCTCCAGACTCTATTTGAACAACGATATATGTACATGTGTCTCGTTCTGGGTCTGAGACTGAAAACTGCAGTAACAGGGCTTGTATATAGGAAGGTGAGTCTGTAAGCTTCCTTTTCAACTTCGTTTTTTTTCTAGCCTAACATTAGTTATTGTGATGTTGTTATATTGTTCTTAACAATATCAGGGGACATGCTTTAGAAATCTACTAGCATGTAATTCTGTGCTATATTCATCTCTGAATAGTGTGTGAGGTACTTTACTGTTTGTTTTTCGGATTTTACCTTTGAAAGCAAAGACAAGAAAAGGAAAGATAGTTGGGAAAGGGAGTAAATTTTTCATCCTCAAGTGAAGTCACATATTTCAGGCATCAGCACATTTTCAGTACCTATGATTTGACCTTTTTTTTTTCCTTTATAAGGAAAAGAAAGTTCTTTGATTTTTGGATCAAAGCTGTTGTTTGACTTATATCTTCTTCTCTACCCTGTTTAGATCCTAACCATGTCAAATGCATCGAAGAAAGCAGTAACAGTAGGTGAAATTGTTAATCTGGTATCTGTTGATGTCCAAAAGCTAATGGATCTCATTATCTATTTTAATGGAACCTGGCTTGCTCCTATTCGGATTATCATCTGCTTTGTCTTCTTGTGGCAGGTAAAATATGATGACAGTACATAGCAATCAATTTCCATTCTAGGTATCAAAGGAAAAAGGACTTTTCAAAATTCATCTTAGAGTTTTGCTGGTCTGAACAACCTGAAATTGCCATGTTTTTGTTAGCTGTGTAGCATGGAAAATTCACTTCTATTGTCAGAAGTTATTTTTATTAGTACAGAGTCTTCTCCTGATCCTTGACTATCTTCTTACCTCTATATTCAGTATTCAGTCTCTTTTAGGGAAAAAAATGTGATTATAATTGTTCTGAGCTGACTGATAAACTTCTACCTGCAATTTCCCTTTGCCTGCTCTCGTTCCAGTCAAAATGTAGTGGCCTACTGCAGGCTCTAGGTCCAGTTGCAGCTCTTCTGCATAGTAACAGAACGTAAAGAAAAATGGTCTATAGTAACTTTATATACTTCATCCTGAAGGTTTGATACCATAAGATCAGTGAAAGAAACAGAAGCAAAGTTATATGATATTCAAAAAGAGTATTGGATGTGCTGAATTGCATAGATATCAAGGAGTTTTGCAAGGAGAGAGCAAAACTAGAATTAGAATAAACAATGCTAATCTGAAAGATCCCTTTTTCCCCTAATTCAATGTATGGTATTTTCTCAGTAGGATAAAGTTGTATTTCTTTGCCTGTTTTTGGCAGCATGCAAAGCGGAAGTATGAGCATAGTAGAGACAATTTCTAACAGCTTTCCAGAGGCCTTTGAGACCTTCCTCTGCTAGGTAGGATGGACTAATGCCAGGTGCCTGCGGTGTGCCATGACCCTGGTAGCCATGGTATAAACAGTTTAAAGTCCATCAGCCCTTTCTATTGATGTTGCCAAGCTAAATGTACTCACATATACTGAGTTACATGAGAGTTTTCAGTGGCAACTTGCTTTAAGTTTCTCTAACTTTTAAAAATTAACACTTTGTTTGCTAGTGTTTATAAATCATTTGTGTAGAGAATACATTTGTCTGCTTGTATATCAGCACTTACATTTCTAGCAAATGCAAGCTGTCTGCAGAGATGTGACTAAGCTTCAAGAAACAAATTCCCTGTTTTGGTGTGCAAGTTAAGAACTCAAGAGCTGTCCAAGAGTATGTGGCACTGTACTTGATGGCTGCCATTTTATCTCACTAGTTGATGTAAATTCAGGCAAACTTAGTTACTTATGTTGCAAGAATAGTTTGTTTTCTAAACAAAGCCTGTTTTTGTTTGGTGTCACTTCCATATGCCAGCCACAAGATGTCCTCCTTGATAAATCCAAGAGCAGGTGGGAAGCAAATGACTTGAACCACCAAGCGTGCTTCTGGATCTCTTTCAGCACTAATCTAGTTCCTAAAAGGAAAGCAAATAAATTCAGCAGAGTACGATGACAGGAGTTACCCTGCTTGGAGAATTAGCAACCCACAGTGTTTACGCAGCTCAACTCCCAAGAAAGGCAAAGGCTGGACTAGAGAAAAACCTTAGACTTCAGGGATGCTAATCATAGGTTTCAAAGAAGGAATGTGAGCAAGAGGGTGCAGAAGACTGTCATGTATGGTAAAACCAGAAGTTCCTCCACTTTCCTTTTTTCTCCTGGCAGCTCCTTGGGCCATCGGCCTTGGCTTCAATTGCTGTATTCCTTTTTCTTTTGCCTCTGAATTTTATGATCACCAAGAAGAGGAGTCATTTCCAGGTACATTTTGCTTCATAAAAATGAAGTTTTTTACTAACATGAATTATGCTAGGATTCAACTTTAAAATCTAAGTTAAAGGCTGCCATGCTATCCTGGGGAAGGATTACATGTAAGCCAAGGCTACAGAAAAAATTGAAGGCTGATGATTACAATAGGCAAGTTGTTAAGCTTTGTATTGGTGTGTATCACTATCATTTGGCTTTAAGTGATGGATTAATATATATTATTCACAATGACTATGACTCTCTGAAGTAACCTAGGAGAATTCAAAGCCTACAAAGTTACTTGAGGTTTAGAGTAAGCTCATCTGCCTTTTACTTCTTTTACTTTGTGTTTGCTGACCTTTTCTGGTTTTGCATTTATTGCCAGTAAAAACAATGCTCTAAAGAAGAAAAGCAAAATGTCTCCCAGCCTCAAAGATTTACAAGCAAAAGAGTATACACAGTTCAACTGCAGGGAAACTTATTCAGAGCTCATAGGCAGGATTAAGTTGTTTTTTCAGAATAATTGCTCAGTTATATATTCAACCTATTAAATGACAAACTCAAACATTTATTACAGGAGGCCCAGATGAAGCATAAAGATGAGCGGGCCAAACTTACCAATGCCATTCTTAGTGACATTAAAGTAATCAAGCTCTACGGTTGGGAAAAAACCTTCATGGAGAAAGTGCATGCTATCCGGAGGCAAGAACTTCAGGCTCTAAAAAGATCTCAGATTCTCTTTTCAGCATCTCTAGCTTCTTTCCATTCATCAACTTTCCTGGTGAGTGGTTCATCTTCCCACACAAAACATGCACTGTTACTTCCACTTCTCTTTGTGGTACTGTCTGGACAGATTTTTCCTGTTGTTCAGCTAAAGATAATATCTGCATGGAACAGCTGGTGGTCTGAAAGGAGGAGCTGAGCCCCAGTGAATCAGCCACACAGATTTTAACTGTCCTAACAGTTCTGAGACCTCCAGCTACACAGAGTTCATAACACAGTCAGTAACAGCACAAGCCACTTTTGCTTGTACTGTTGCAGGTCAGCCATATATGCTTTTAATGGAAGATGGCCACATTTTCATCTTGCTGCGATTGCAGCACCAAAACTTCCTTAAAGCAAAACAAACATCAAATGATCAGACTTGGTTTATCACCAACATGCAAGACCATGCCTATGATATTTGCAGAACTGCAGTATAATGTATGTGGATGATAGCCTAGGTTTAACTAAATGAATTCCAGAGTATTTAGAAAGGGATCTGCCAGCTATGAATCATTCTCTTTTCCTTGTCTGAAGCAAATGGTTTGGTTTTGCTTTGCTCTCTTCCAGATTGCATTTGTCATGTTTGCTGTCTATACCCTGGTGGATAACACGCATGTCCTGGATGCTCAGAAGGCCTTTGTGTCTTTAACACTGATTAACATTCTCAACACTGCGCACTCATTCCTGCCATTTTCCATAAATGCTGCTGTCCAGGTTAATTGCAGGCTATGTTTCTTTTTCTTTGGCCACAAGTGTTTTTTTTCATATCACCATTAAAAGGTAAAGGTAGGAATGTCTTGATGGCTTTGAGACTCAGGTCAGCTATTTAATTGCTATTTTGAAACAGTGAAGTGATTTGCAGCTGGAAGTATTTTTTAAGTACTGTTTTTCAGAAAGGCTCCATATGACAAAATAGTCCCCAGGAGCAGTTCTTAAATCTTTCAGGGCCTTATAAGCATCATGTTGTGCAAGGCGGGGTTCTAATGTTTTTTCCATTGGGCAGTGTCTGTGCTTCACTTCTCCTGGAAGCATTAATTGTTAGTCTTATATCACAAGCAACAGTAGACGTGAGATAGGCTTCTAGTTCCGATCAGAGCAGAGGGGGAAAAGTCTCCATGGCAGATCAGGGAAACCTTGCTAGGCCAAACCAGAGATAAAAGCAAATCATTTTTCAGTGAGAAATTGGGAAATTGCACTTCTCTTTTGCACCACAAGAAGGCTGTTATCACTCAGGAGCAATTGCTAAAAAAACTGCAAGATGAATTTGGAGGAAAAAGCACCAATATTCAAACATGTGAACAGAAGAAAAAAACACATGGAAGAACAAAACCTTTTTGATGAGCTAAGTGAAAGTAAAGGCAATTAACTTAGGGAAGAGCTGCATTTTTCCATCTAAGCCTACAGCGTCTACAGCACAGCACCTAGTCAACAGTCTTCAGTGGATTTTCAGGTTGAGTCTTTTAGTTGAAGTTCCCTTTCTATTCTAAATCTTAGTGTTTGTGTGCTTCAATTTCAGGCCAAAGTTTCTTTAAAACGCTTAGCAGCTTTTCTGAATCTGGAAGAACTGAATTCTGAAAGCTCAAAAAGAAACACTTCTGACTGTGGTGAGCTTTTGTGTTAGTACTGTTGTTTTACAAGAGGAATAGTTCATTGTTCAGCTTCTACTATGATGCCTGCCATAGCCAAGAGAGAAAATTATTTGCCCTTCACCATCATTTTGTTTCTGAGGCCTAGGAATTTCCAGCAATGAAATTTAGTCTGGTAATCAGGCCCTTCTTTTGATACTTAAGGTTGATTTTATGTAAGTACATACTGAACCATAGGGATGTTTTCTGTAGTTACTTTTGAATTTACAAATGTTCTATTTCTCCTCATATTTTAGTACAGGCAAGTATCACTGTAAGAAATGGAACTTTCTGCTGGAGCAAAGACACTTCTCCCTGTCTTAGAAGGTACAGTCTTAAGCTTAGTCTGCTTAGTTCTGTATGTCATAGTGGGAGCTGAATGAATGAATTCTTCAGAGCCTGAAGTGAAAGCAGTGTAGAATACATAGAGGTTTCTGAGTCTGCTTCATATTTCACATTGAATCCCGACAATTATTAAGTCAGATAAAATGGATTCTTTCTTCTATTCCTGTTTTAATAAAAGTACAGAAACAGGAAGGTTTCCATATGTAGATACCGTCTTAACACATAGAGATTGTACTTACACAATTATTCGTTGAAATGTGGCATTAGATTAATTTAAGTAAAAGAAGTGGAATTGGTGGTATACTATCGCTATATAAAACTATCTAGTACTTGGGGCTAGTGTGTATCCAGAGTGGGATTCTGTGTCTTCAATCTTGGTTTGAAATCTAAACGCAGATATGGACAAAGACTTTCTGGCTAAACATGCCTCTGAAGGGATGAATCCTGTGCTACTGAAGAATGTTAGCATAACAAAAAGAGTAACCTTGTGAAATTATATGAAATTAGAAGCATGCATTTTTTTTTACTGTTGCATCACAACAGCAATAATTTTGCTTGTTTTCTTTTAGAAAGTGTATTTAAAAGGTGGTCAGAGTGATTGAGGGGGGGGTCTCTTCTCTCTATAGGATAGATTTTACCGTACCACAAGGCTCCTTGCTTGCTGTAGTTGGCCAAGTGGGTGCTGGAAAGTCCTCCTTGCTGTCAGCGTTACTCGGTGACCTGGAAAAGATGGATGGCTGTGTGACTATGAAGGTAAATTTTTCCTTGCGCATTTGCTTTTAATTAGGCTATATTCAAGAACAGTGAGGCATAAACTAAGGCCTCACGTACTTGATGAAAACTCACTGCTGAATGTTAACAAAGGCTATAGTATAGCAGCCTACATTTAATCATTGAGAGGTGCTTAAGACTTGTCTCATGAGCCTTATTCTTAGGACTAGGAACAGGACTTTGGAGATCCAGTTCCATTTCCCATGCTGACAGTGAGCTATAGTGGCACTGTGGTTAGTCACGTCACTTGCATCTGTTTCTTCCTCTGTAAAAGAGCAGGGTGAGGACCCTTTTATTTTGCAAAGCACTCTGAGGCCTCTCAATGGTGATGGTCATTGCATATTTCCACAAAGCTAACTGGGAAGTTGTTTCTTCAAAGACAGATTCACACCGTGCCAAGTTGTACTTACGAAAAACAGATTGATAACATTGTTTCTGTTTTTGTAGGGCACAGCAGCTTATGTCCCCCAGCAAGCTTGGATACAGAATGCTTCAGTGGAAGACAATATTCTCTTTGGGAAGGAGATGGATGAAACGTGGTTTAATAGAGTGGTTGATGCTTGTGCATTGCAACCTGATTTGGAGAGCTTCCCTGCAGGGCAGAAGAGTGAAATAGGCGAGAAGGTACTGAACCAGTTTTATGGAAAAGTTACCAAAACATGAGTAAATTCAGCTTTGGATGTCCTGCTTAAACACCAAGAAACGAATTAAATTTGCAAGGGCAAGTACTCAGGAATTTCTGAAAAGTTGGGCTATAATTTAAAGGGGTCTCAAGCCCACCTCTTAATACTTAAGCTAACTAGAGATATGAGAGATGCATCAGATGTAGTAAGCAAATCTCTTTTGCAGGAGAGTGGAGTTTCTCAAGAGAAGAGGCCTCTGCCTCAGCATCTCAGGAGCCCAATTTGGTGGGAGGGAGAGGAAAGAAATAGACCGTCATTTAATAATAAGCAACTCATAAAACCTCGGTGTAAAAGGAGTCACGAGTTGACAATTATGCCATAGCACAGTAATAAACAGTATCAATGCATTTTTACAGGGAATAAATATATCTGGAGGACAGAAACAAAGAATAAGCCTCGCTCGTGCTGTGTACCAAAGGTCTTCCATTTACCTACTAGATGACCCCCTCTCTGCTGTTGATGCCCACGTTGGACAGCACATTTTTGAACGTGTTCTTGGACCCAGTGGTTTACTGAAGGACAAGGTCTGTTCTAAATTCTGAACTGTAAAAGACATCAAAATGTATCCAGTCATAAAGACCTCACAAACATTTCCAGTCATGTGAGTTACTTTATCAAAGGCTCCCATTTTTTATTTTTTTTTTAAATTTATTTATGTTAGTAGCAAAACTAGTTAGTGGCATGGGTAACCAACATGCTGCATAGATTGCAGAGAAGTCTTGCAGTGAATTTCAGCTAGGAGGAGGAAGACTGAAAGGTTAGGTTCTTCTGAAAGGCTGCCTTTATCTCTACTCAAACCACATGCCTAATTCCAGCCTTACTTCTACAGCAAAGCTGTTATTCTAAGGTCTTCTGTCAGTATTAGATTTTTCCTGCTTTGGGATTTAATTCTAGTATAGTTTGGAAAAAGTGTCTACTCTATTCACTTTATCATAATATCTCATCCAATCATTTTTGATGGCAGCATTTTTACAGTTCTCATCACCCAACTGTTCATTACTTAAACGTCAGTCTTAAGATCCATCTTCAACCTCCTCTCTTCTTTGCATTTGGTTGCATTGATATACCTTAGTATTTCTGTGCTGTCAGACAATACAACTGATAAATGTGGATACATAAGAAGGGATGACAGATGACAGGGCACCTCTATTTTTTTTTTTTTTTTTCATCTTATAAATTGACACTGTAGTCTTATTCAATCTGAAAAAGTTTTCAGACACAAATTCCTTTCTGGAATACTGACATCAATGACAATGAACGTGACAGACTCTCCCGTTACCATCATACTCCTTAGGAGCTTCAGCCTGAGTAGAATCAACAACCCTTCTAGAGGTCCTCCTACATGGTGCTGATCTGAAAAGTCAGGCATGGTTAATCTTTGCTTTCTTATGCTTTTTTTTTTTTCTGTCCCATCTTTGCTTTTTTATGCCATGCATGACACAGAGCAAGTTGGTTCACCTCTCCACTCATGATTTTCCACTTAGTTTTTGTTTTTTTCCCCCATGATTTTCTCCTTAGTTTTCCACTTACAAAGCCATGCTGCAAAGGTAAACTTTGACAAAGAGATACTCAGAAGTGACAGGAACAAAAAACAAAAATATTCTCACATTAGTGAAAGTTACAGCTCTGAGGATGTCTTCTTAGAAGACAGTTAATTGCAACAACTCACATAATTGGGAACACCAGAACAACTGTAACTGTTCCCTGTTTATTCAGACTCGTGTTCTTGTGACTCACATGATCAGCATTTTGCACCAAGTGGACAACATTGTTGTGTTGGTGGATGGAATGATTGCAGAAATTGGTTCCTACCAAGAACTTTCACAGAGAAATGGGGCTTTTGCAGAGTTTCTTCAGTCACACAATACTGCAGAAGAGAAGGCATGCTCTGGTTTTCCAGGTAATGCAAGTTAATTGGAATTGTTTTTCCCAGACATACCATTCTTGTTTCCTTAATGTTATACTTAATGAACTGGGGGTCTGCTGCTAGAAAGACAGAAAAGAGAACAAAACTGGAAAAGCCAATCTTAAGTTTTGTTCTGTGAAGGACATTCTGAGCAGGAATTCCATCACAGTAAGCTGTTGCTTTTAGTGGGAAAAATGCCAGTCAAATGAACTGAGTTATCACCTCAAACCTGGTTTTTGAATTTTCTTCTTAGCAAACAACAATCACGCACTTAACATAATTACCCACTACGCATGCAGTTTTTCAAGCCTCACTTTGATATTTCTATCCTTATAAACAATTATCTGTAATCTTTTCTCTCTTTTACCAGTTTCTCAAAGACTGTAACAGGATAAAGTAGTATTAAAAAGCACTTAAAGTAAATAGTGCGTTTATTTTTACAGCTACAGGGGACATCAGAGACACCATCACCTCTAGAAACAATCTGTCAGAGGACAAGCTCTTTAGGTAAGCTTAAAGCTGTCTCAGATACCAAAGAACTTGCTCTGAAAGTCCATACAAACATACAAGAGTTTCTTATGAGTATGAAAATGATTTGGGATTGGTCTTCACCAATAATGGAAAACAAGCAAAACTAAAGAACAAGTAAGGAACAGCTTTGAAATATGAATGTTTACGAATACTTTTTTCACTTGAAGCCAGAATCTGTCCTGGAGCTCAGTACTAGACATGGAGATCATCTGTTCGCTCTTCCCAGTAGGGCTGTAAGGTCTGACTTGTTTCACACCAGCTACAGTCAGTGAACGCTCAAGCTTCTGCTTGTTAATAGCTACATTTAACAGAGCTCAATGCTTGTGATACATATGGACAATTTCTGGGGTCACTCTGGAGGACCCCAAAAACAACAGCCTTTAAAAAAGAATCACTCTAGAGGAGATGAATCAGGGTGAGTAAGCTTCTCCAATTTTCACATCCCACTTGACTCTGGGAAACTGCCACTGTAAGAAATATTAAAAATGCACTCTAGGGAAGAAGGAAGAGCAGTTCAACTTTATTCTCTGCAAATAAACACACATGGTGGTAGGATTTCCTGGATATAAATACCTTCTAAAAGGCTCACTGCCTTAGCTAAAAATTGAAAGGATTTTTGTTTTCTTTATAAAGTGACAATTCAGTCAAATCTCCTGCTATGGGAAGGAAGACCGTTCCTGTAAGTCAAGACTGTACTACTGCTGAAGTCACTGAAGGAAGATTAACCAGGGGAGAGAAAACTCAGCAGGGCAGGGTAAGCACAGCACTTTTTCTCTATGGGTGAAGAGATGTATTGCGGCTTTATCACTGACCCACTCATGGCAGGTGGGTCAGCTCTCTTCCAAAGTTCAGCTCCAGGAACGTCAGCTGAGCTGTATAAATCTGCCCTATAATTGAGGCTAAGTCATTTCAGCATTATTTTATATTGCATCTTCTGTGGAAACTGTATTTCCCCACTTACTCCAATCCAAGCACCTTTTTAAATATAAAAGTAGTAATATATACATTGCAGAAAACACATTATGGGAATGAGAGAAGAAAAAGTAATTTATGATCCCTTAGGATTTGAGATCCTGATTATGATTGTGATTTGAAAATTGACCTGAAGGGAGAATATAACAGAGGCAGTCAGGGTGAGTTGGTGTAAAGGACAGAACAGTACAGATTACAAGGGACTTGTGACCTTGTGTCTGCCTGCAGACTCTTGAGGCTGGTGAGGAGGGGTGTTCTCATATTGCCTGTGAGGAACATTTCGAAAGGCCAAGGCAAGGAGGGTACTATATAAGCAAAGAAGCAGATGTGGGATTCCAGCTAGGAGGAGTCAGTCATGGATAGGATGCGTACTCAGGACACGCTGTAGTTGTAAAATGTAGAGAGAAAAAGAATAACTGAAACTACATGCTGCTACTATTAGAAATGAGGAAGATGTCAGACATCTGAAGAAGGGGTTGCACTGAGCACAGTATTAGGCAGATTGGGATCTCCTCACCTCTGCCACTCAGCAGTTAGTCCTATAGGCAGTCAGTAGGGTACATACCAGCTCTCATTGAAACCTACAACAAACATAAATCTCTGCCCAGCATAAGGAAAGTCTCATCTTCATTCCAGCAGTAACACCAGCATACCACAACAATATTCATCAGTTGCCTACAATTACTTGTTAACACTACAGATTTAAGTATGACTTCATTATTCATCCTTCTGGAAAATAATTTTTGCTATGGTTCAAAACATATAACTGAGTAGATATGCCCTAATAAATCATTCCTTGCCTCAGAGCTGTGTTTCCTCTCTAACACGCTTAAGCCTTCCAACTTTTTCTTTTTTTTTTTTCCCCCTCCTTATTGGTTTACTCTAGGTTAATGCTTCAGTTTACGTAGCCTACCTGAGGGCGATAGGCTTACCACTGTGTGCCTACATCATTTTGTTGTTCACATGTCAGCAAGGTGTATCATTTTTTCGTGGTTATTGGCTCAGCATGTGGACAGAAGACCCCGTACACAATGGTACACAGCAATACACAGAACTAAGAGTTGGAGTCTTTGGTGCACTAGGAGTCATTCAAGGTTTGTTTAACTTCTTACCCAGTTGTTTCCATCTCTATTTCCCATATTAAAGATGTTTTTCTCACAATACAAACAAGTGCATACCCATGAGCTTTTCATCTCATGGGTTCTTGGCAGCAGCCCTAAAAATTTGGCATGGAACCTACAACTATGGGCTCTGATACTCAGAGGATTTTTAAGGGATCTAAACAATATTTCCAGTGTTACTGCCTGAAATCCCACCTCATAGTATGCTAGAAGTGTTCTGTGTCTTTTAGCAGACCACGATAAAGTTCTTCACTTCCTGGTGGAATTGTATGACCTGGACCCTAAGCAAAAAAAAACAAAAAAACAAAAATCAGCCATGAAGAACTACATTTTTCCATCAAATACCCTTGTATCCAACATCAGATCCTGAGTTTTGGCTTAATTATTACCAGAGAGCCAGTTCTTTTCACTAATACAGCATTCACACTAAATGAAAGTCATGATGTCACAAAAGGGATCTCTAAGGTAACTTTGTTCAGACCCAGTAATAATTATTATTTTTTGAATTACAGCTGTTGTCAGATTTGTGTCCACAGCAGCAGTCTTTCTAGGCGGCGTGTTAGCTTCACACAAGCTGTTTCTGCAGTTGCTGAGGAATGTTGCTAGATCCCCAACAGTCTTCTTTGAGGAGACACCCATTGGAAACTTGCTGAACCGCTTCTCCAAAGAGATGGATGCCATTGATTCTATCATCCCTGACAAGCTGAAGTCCTTACTGGGATTCTTGTTCAACTTGCTTGAGATCTACCTTGTGATTATAGTGGCTACACCAAAGGCAGCAATGGCCATAGTGCCCTTGACTGCTTTTTACGCTGTATTCCAGGTAGGAGCTTATAGTATACGTATACAAGAGAACAGCATAGCCACATCTATGTGAAAAGCCTGCTCCCACTTCTTAGGGGCAGAGACATGCAGAAACTAGTTTCATAATCTCCAATTGCGTCTGAACAAGAATAACATCATCTCTTCCCACATCACCTCAACCTTCCAAAGCATGAGGTCTCTGGAATGAAGAGACTTCTAAGTTTCTATTGTCCAAATCAAATCTGCCCTGGGGCTACATTCCTCATCTCCATTAGGTACGTGAAATCATATTAAGACCAAAGGCATTTTTCCTTTCCTTCAGCATTCCTGTGCTGCTTTTAATTCAGCCATGTACACCAAGCAGTTCCTATATTGAGCTCAAATGCTCTGCCAGGTAAGACTAAATAGAAGGAAGGGACGTAAAGGTGCAAGTATGCCTCCATTCTCAGTCAGGCAAAGGGCTGATCTACAGTAGAAAGCAAGAATAAGTTTAGAGGCTCTGTGAGTTACAGCGCCTTTGCCTTCCTGCATTACCCAACTGTGGGGTTATTCTTAATGACAACAGGACATAACACAGGCAGAAACACCACCTCACCTTTTAAGGGCATCTCCTGCCTGCCCATTAGGTTTTATAACAGTAGGATAGTACATACTGCTGCACTTGCTGAGCTCTTTCCAAATTTTCTATAGAGCATCTCAACAGAGATGTTAATCATCTAGTCACTTCTCTTTCCATTTCCCTTTGTACCAGCATTTCTATGTCATCACCTCCTGCCAGCTGAGACGCATGGAGGCTGCCAGCAGATCACCAATCTACTCCCACATTTCAGAAACCTTCCAGGGGAGTAGTGTGATCCGTGCTTACAAGGACCAGGAGAGGTTTATTTTGAAAAGCAACTGCCTAGTGGATGAGAATCTGAGAATATGCTTCCCTGGAGCAGTTGCTGACAGGTACAAATCTTCAGAGTAGAAGAAATTACAGTTTACTGCCATGGCCCTTGTGAGTGGAGAGAGCTGCTCTTGGGGCAGGGGTAGAGGTACACAGAAGATGAGACATTGATGCAGCAATCTGAGGGTAGGACAGTCTCTCATATTTATCACTCATAATACACCCCTCTCTGGTAATGTGCACCTCACACAACCAGTATGTTCCCTCTGTGTTGTATGACTGGGCACACGTGCTCACACGTGACTAGAGGTACCATCCAACATCCTAAATGCAAGAAGCTACAGTTATAATTAACAGGCCTATGTGGGTACATACGTGACAGTGCCTAGGACATGTAGTATATGCAGAATCCATCAACCACCTCTCATGAGCAGGTGAGAAGTAGCAGAGTAAGAAAGGTTAAATCAATTAATAGAATAAATTGTGCTAGCTGCTCATCCAGCTGCCTTGGATAAAATCCTAACAGAGACCACAGGCCAACCAGTTTGGAGAGATTTGAGTCACTCACGAGTACAAGGCAGATGGTAACAGCAACCAGGGCATGGCAAGATCTTTGTTGTACACTGCAAAATAATTGTGGAGCTGCTGGGGGTACAAACAAGATGCTGTGGGGTAAAAAGTAGCAGGGCACCTAACAACAGCTCTGTAATCGTCTCTTGCAGGTGGCTTGCAACAAACCTGGAGTTCCTAGGCAATGGCATTGTATTGTTTGCAGCACTATTTGCAGCAATTGGGAGAACACATCTTAGTCCAGGAACTGCAGGCTTCTCTATTTCATATGCTCTTCAGGTAATAGTAATACCATGCTTACATGGCACCAAAATCAAATTTTAATTTCTGCTACCATTTCACTCCCTACAAAGTCATTAGTTCTTTCTGTAGTTTTCTAAATGCCTTCTCTTCTCAAACCCTGCTGTCACTGCTGACCCAGACCAACCAGAGCACGCAGCCCTTTCGATACAAGGGACCATAAAACATATGCAGCAGCTGTCTTTTTCCTGCTGCATCTGACCTCACGCTTAAGTCACAGTATGCTCCAAGCACCTGAAGTATGTTCTTCAGTGTGTCTTATTTGCTTGTAGACTAGCTACAGAACAACCTATGGAATAGTCACACTACGTTTTAGTACCCAAACAGCAGCATTTCAGAGGGAGCTGGTGAGACTCTTTAACAAAGCCTTCTAACCACAGAGACTTGTCAAAGTTTATTTTTTAGCCTTTGAAGGGATAATTTCTCATGTAATTAGCTGATGAGGATGTTTCTGTAAATACTAAACAACATAACGGGTACCTGTGAGCACACATCAAAGTTCTTTTATCTGCCTTAGTGTTTCTGCTCCTTTCTGCTAGATAACTGGTGTTCTGAACTGGATGGTGCGCTCTTGGACAGAAATTGAAAACAACATTGTTTCTGTGGAGAGAGTGAGCGAATACTCCAGGACTCCTAAAGAGGTAGCCAGCCACTTGTTATCTTGTGCTAGTCAAGTCAACATCGCTGCCAATCAAATTAGCAATTTTACTGTTCCCCATTTTTGCTCTTCTGAAAGATGCTGTATTCCCTTTAAAACACTGCAGCCTTTTTAATCCAACTGACGTGGCTCGTTTTATAACCTCAGATCACTGTATTTCCTTACAACACTTAAGCATTAGATTTGTCATTAAAATAGCTTCAGCTGTTAACAGTCCTGGAATGAATGAGCCATGTTTTCTGCCCATATCTGGAGTATGTATTTACTGTGCAAGTTCAGATGCAATTCTGATAACTGATGGCTACTAGATAGCCTTTTAGCCACTAAGAATCTCCAGCGCAATCATTTTTGTTCTATAATCATTATTTCTCCATATGCTGACCTGATATCAGACAAAATGAGACTTCTTTCACAGCCTTGTGTATAGAGACACAAACCTTTTCATTGAAACACTTAAATATCAGAACTTTGATATGCAAATAAATGTTTATCCCCATTTTCAGTTAAGGTGAACTGAGATCTCTGCACAAAGTAAAAGGCCACATTTGCAATATGAAAATAGAGACCTTTTTCCCTTCTGGAAACAGTAAATTGATCAGGAAGAATACAGCATACACATCTTCATAAGATTCCCATTTCAATAAGGCTAATTCACTTTGTTATTTGAATCAGCTTTATACACTGCTCATGTTTTTCATCTGTCTAGGCACCCTGGACTCTAAATGACAAACTTCAAGGTCAAGTTTGGCTTACTGAGGGAAGAATTGAATTTAGAAACTATAGTTTACGATACAGGTCAAATTTGGAGTTAGCTCTGAAGCACATCAATCTAACCATCAATGGAAAAGAGAAGGTAAGAGCTTTCAGAAGAGCTGAAGTGTGAACAATGCTTTGCAGTGATTAGATCCAGACAGATGCAGTCCCTGCTCTGCATCAGTAACTTGTAGGCTCATACCTTACCAGTTCTCAAGCTTTTCTCGTCAATCACACTGTACACCCCTTCTAGTAAAAAGGGGTTGCTCCATGCACTATACATTTTTCTGAGTGAAATTTCATTTCACAGAGGATTAGCAGAGTTACAGCAAAGAAATTTCACTTTCAAAGAAATTTCCATATCAAGGCCCTGTTCTACACGGTAAGTCTTCTAGTTGATAATTTCCATTAGAGGCCTTTAAGATTGGCTTTCATACAAAACAACCACAAATCTGAAATGATCTAAGAGTGCCTTAACAGCCCTACAAAACTGATCTGTGCAAGCCCATCCATTTCAAAGGCCATACACCAGCCAAGAACAACTAACTACAGACAGGTCTTTCCAACTGTGAAAAATGATAAATATTAAAGATTTACACTGCCTTTCACAGATTGGCATAACTGGAAGAACAGGAGCTGGAAAGTCTACTCTTGTTGCAGGATTGCTGCGATTAGTGGAAGCTGCAGAAGGAGCAATTCTAATTGATGGACAAGACATTGCTCAACTAGGTCTCCATGACCTTAGAATGAAGATAACTGTCATCCCCCAGGTATTAAACTAATTTACAGAATTTTACAGCAGAGCTATAAATCTTAACACGTAGAAGGGGTTTAGAAAGAGTCTGTGAGAAGGAAAACCTTCTGAAATTTCTGTTGGAAAGAACCTCTAGCCCATTCTAGTCTCCCATTCCATATAAAATCAGCCACAGATTTATACTCAGCAGAGAAAACCAAAGTGCCCTTTAATATAATTCATTTCAGAAGTTGTCTGTCTCTGTGTTCAGGATCCAGTTTTGTTTTCTGGCACTCTAAGAATGAATCTTGACCCATTAAACCAATACACTGATGCAGACATCTGGACAGCTTTGGAACTGACTCAGCTCAAGAACTTTGTTGCAGATTTGCCAGAGCAGTTGGAATATAAGTGCACTGACCAAGGGGAAAACCTAAGGTACCTTATCTTCAGAAAGACAGTGGCGGGGCTGTACCAGTCTGTGGGGTAGGAGGACATGCAACTAGCAGGACAAGGAGTCTAATTTATAATAACTAAATAACTAAGGGGGGAATGGGGGGACCATACCCACATAGCAAATTATTGCATGACTGGCATATCTGATAGCATTAAATAATTGAGAGTGGAGAACCTCTGAGACTGAATCACTGCAACTTGTGTTTGTGCAGTGCTTCATGTGCTGAAATACTTGCAGGTCTTCTGAGTGCTAGAGTAATACACAACTTTTGTTTTCTTAGCTTTGTATTTCATACTGTTATCTGCAGTGCCACCAACCTCAATCACCCTCTCACTACTTAATCATGTCCTCTGACCCCAAGAAAAAATGACTGCTGCTTTTAATTTACCATCTCTCTTCTTACTTGCAGCACTGGTCAGAAGCAGCTGGTTTGCCTGGCCAGAGCACTTCTTCAGAAAGCCAAAGTCCTCATCCTAGATGAGGCCACAGCAGCAATAGATACAGAAACTGATCTTCAGATTCAGTCTGCCCTGAGAACTCAATTCAAAGAAAGCACAGTGTTAACAATAGCTCACCGGATAAACACCATCATGGACTGTGACAGGTAATATTTTCAGCTGCCTTCCTAAGGAGGAAGGAAAACTCAGGCAGCCTGTATGAACTAGACAAAACCCTAGAGAGCAATTCCATTTCTGTCCTTTCCTTGCTTAACCCTCAAAGCTTTGCTATAGATCTTAGGAGTTATCTTACATCAACTAGGCAACAGTAGGTTAACTGAAGATTGTTTATGCCTATACGATGCATTTCAAGCCCTATCATACCCTTTTTCTCACACAGTACTGCAGTTTATTTCAGAAACAAGTACATATAGCTCAGTTTCTTGCAGTTGCTGGTATTCTCCCAAACTTATACTTCTTTCCGTTTTATTGTTCACAGGATTTTAGTCTTGGAAAATGGTCAGATAGCTGAATTTGATACTCCAAAACAATTAATAGCTCAGAAGGGACTATTCTACAAGCTAATGGAAGAATCAGGACTTGCTTGACTGAATCATGGAGTACACCATAATGCCATCATTATCATGAGTAATTCATCTGCTAATTGAGTTATCTTGGTTTTAATCTAAAATGCCTGACATTCAACTACATCTTGTTCAAGCTATAACTGCAGCGGGTAGATGAAAAGGGAAGACCTGAGATACACATTATTTCCTGAGCCGTTCTGTTTTTATTATGATTCCAGATACCGAAACCTCACTCTTAACTTGAAAATAAGTGTCAGAATCTTCAACTTAAACACCTTACTGCTTTTATGGTATGAAAACTAACCACAGGACCACAGCATTTCCCATTTATGCTATAAATTGAGCCCGAATACATTCACATACTTAAGGATTACACAGGTTATTTTTAAAAGCCAAGATTTCACAGAGAATAAGATTTTAATGGATAACAAGCAAACAGTGTTTACAGCTTATCCAAAGCTCCAAGCAGAACAAATTGAGCCTTTTGCCAAAGTCCTAAGGACTGATAATCTAAGCACTATTCTTATACAAATGTGGTGGACTCCCAAGCAGCAACTGGATGGAGTCATCCAAAGTGCAAAAACTCAGGGGAATAGGGAAGAGAAAGTAGGAGGCCACTAAGCGTGACAGCACACAGCTGCCTCTGTGCTGCCTGTTGTCACAGCCAGTGATCAGATCCATTCCATCTCCCTCATCTGCTCTGGATGGAATCTGACTGAATTATGCTGTGTGGAAGGCTGACAACTTGCCTGAAGGAAAGCCAACTTAGACAAAGAAAGTAGTAACTGAGCTGTTAGAGGGCAGGAAAACATCATTCATCGTATTTGAAGCCCCAGTCACAGCACAGTGCATCTAAACTCAGACACCAATATTTCCAAATTGAATTTGGTCACGATGAATTTGTGTGGCAGTGTCCTTCTCCGATCCCTGTAGTGTGACAGTCTGGCAGATGGGCAAAGGTTCACATTTCACTTGGTTCATTCCTGGCTTTTCCTGAGTGCAAGTTTACCTCCTGTGCATACCACCCTGGCACCGCATCTCTCAGGTGTTATTTTAACAAACCAAAATGGCTGCCTGAAGCAAAGCCTTCCTGGGCTTCCCACAGCACCAAGGAGCTGCTGTCAGAGCTGCCCCCAAGTCTTTCTTCAGGGACTGCAACAGGACAACGTGGTGAGCAAATCACACTGTGAAATACTGCTGTTTACTATGACCTTCATTAAAGCATTTCATTTGCTAGAAAGCTACAATAAAGATAGAAGCAGGTATTAAAATGGCTCAAATCACAAGTAAGGATGGAAAGTGGGAGAAGTCAAATGCCTGCTGCCTTTCTGGTATTAAAATACTAGCAAAAAAAAAGTTGTTTTTTTTTTTTCCTACTTTCTCCAAAACCAATATTTGTGGTTAAATAGAGTATCATAAGAGCAGAGCCAAAATGACTCATACACCAAATAAGTCATGAGAACTCGAGAGGTTTATCAGTAGATCTCAAAGCAAAAGCATTTAAAACTCTAAGTGGGATGTAAGAATGTAAGGTAGGTGTTCTGTTCAACTGGGGTCAAGGAGAAGCTGAAGCGCTGGTGTTGCTGGGCAGTTCTGAAAGAGACATATTTTAACATACTATAATCTGGTGTGGTAATGGTATAAACATCTTTTAAATGCTTGCTTTCCAATCCTAAGTTGGTAATGAAGAAAGAAGGTAACAGAAGGAGAAAACAATCAAAACATGCTTTGATAATCTTTGAGCAGGTGCTGTGTAGCTATCGGCAGCAAGCAAAAATACCATCAGCTTTCACACAAAGCTGTGCTGAAACAGCAAAAGAAAGTGAATTCCCAAACTACATGTGACCAAAAAAAACCCAACAATCTGTGTTTCAAATGAGTTAGAATCCCCAGTTTTATGTCCAAGTGGTATTGTAAGTGACAAATGAGGAATTCAAGTCTCACAGAAAAGGGCTTTTTTTTTTTTTTCTTTCCCTTTTAAAGAGAACAAGCTCTTCTAGATGTGAAGTATATTCCTGGTAGAAGTGATCCATAGAGCAGAGCTTGGAATGAAATGGAAAAACAAACAGCCTTTCTCTACAGAAGCGCAAGGATGCAAAGTCTGGCCACTTATTTTTGGGCCTGATAGGTACTTGGCAGATTTTGCACAAAACACACATAAATTGCCAGTAATGTAGCCAAATAACATTTCCAGTTTTTCTGCTGATCTGAATGAAATTAATTTTATCGCTTTTACAGAAAGAAAAACAAAGTTGGGACTGGGGGGAAGGGGGCAGGGAGGAAGTCCCCCTATCTATAGAATCACAAGATGACCAGCTATGGCAAATGATTCCCTCTTCAACTGAAAGAGGCCTGGAGGATGAGAACAGGATGAACTCAGTCCATTCCCCAGCAATACACTGCAGGGAATTCCTGTTCTACAGCAGCTGGCTAAGGGTGCCCACCTCACATATTTCACAAGAACTGTTCACTGTAATACACGCTCCCAGTGCAGTCAGCAACTCCTCCCCCTCTAAGGCTTCACAGCACAGAGGAAAATATGAAAATACGTGCATCAACATCAAGGCCATCAAGGCAAAGTAAGTAGATGAAACAGACGTTTCCTACACGACTGTGCTCAGTTGCTGGAATTCATCACCACATCCATGAATTTCATAGTGACCTTTTTTCTTTTGTTTTTCCCCTTTCTCTCTACTAACCTCTACAGCTCATTGCCCTGAGCTGTAATACCACTGATCACTGCTGGATAGCATCAAACTCTTTTGTACTGGGTCGTAGAAAGGCGTCAGCCAGTGGCATGGATGTCACAAGCTGCCATGCTAGATTTCACTTACCCAGGTCTTGAAACCATCCAGGAACTAGAAGAGCATTAGGTGTAAACACAAGCACAACAATGAAAACAGATTAACTAAGGAAAACACACTGTATCTTACCTTGCAGCAACTTCTATCATTTTCTGCAATTGTTCCCAACAGCAATGCCTGCAGAGATCACTACATGGACCTCTCCTTCCTACCTGAAAGCAGATCTCTCTCAGCTGTACTGCTACCTTATAAGGCACCCTGAAGACTACACAACACTGCTCATGTACACACATTCTGTGGAAAGAAAACTGTATTTGTTATCTTTGCATGCAGTAAAGATTAATTTAGACTGATCCCCATCATGCATAATGCAACGTCATTCAAGTTGCATTCAGATATTAATAATTTTTATGAGGACTGACATGGAATCAGGATCATAAATCAAAGAACAATAGCACAAAGCACCGATGGTGTTCTGACCAAGTAAAAGTGACTGTGCTCCAGAGCTGGGACAGAACGATTTGTGCTTGCAAATGTATAAATATATAAAACTGGGAAAACAGTGACACTTACTAGCAACCACTTAATTGGAAAAAAAAAAAAAAAAAGAGACAAAGACCAGTATTCTGGCCCCTTGTTGCATTATTTATAAAATTATCCACAAAATGCAGCCTGCCTTTGAGATGCGCAGTACTCTCAACAATCATGCACAGCATATAAACAGGGCTGAGAATAACCAATAACACTTTCTGTGCACCCAGCCTGACATAACTAATGCAATTTAAGTCATTCTCACATGCACAATTCTACTGTGAGCACTTGGTATAGCAGAAACTAAATTGTGAAATCTCTGTATTTCAAACAGACATTTATTCCAAGTGCAGTTCCACTGTTTTCACAGGACTTACTCAGATAGTAAGGCTTGTAAATCTCAGTTATTCAGCAAGAGTAAAGACACCATTATGGAACCATTCTGTTCCCATCTGCTCCAGTTTTCCCATCCATCACAAGGCTGGAGGAAGTTAACAGCAAACCACCATCCAGGATGTGGTGTGCCCAGGCAAAGGACATGGACAAAGATCTTCTCCACAGCAGCTCCTGTACTGATCTATCACTATTACTCATCTGCACAGCAAACTGTATTACTTAAAAGTTTCTTAGCCACCCTAACAACCTCCAAGCATCAGTTCTAACAAGCCTAGTTCATCTCTGCAGTACTAGTAATTCCTGTTTTCAAGGCAAGAAAAAAAAACAAAACCAAAAAACCCCACACAAACAGCCAAAGTTAAGCCTTTGTCAAAAACAAAGCAAGGAACGACACATCACGTTATCTTTCAAACATTTTTTTTTTTTACTGCAAGGTCTTTGTAAATATTCATATAGTAATTACAAAAAATACCAAAGAAAATTTCAGTCTATTCAATTTCAGAGAGTCATAATAATTTACAAAAAAATAAATAGCTTTACTCTAAAGAAGACAACTGCCTAGTATTAAGGTCAACAACATTCACAGAAGTCCACATTCTCAGAGTACTCAATATTTGGATCCATCTGGCTTAGTTCGCCTTTTTCCAGCATTTTCCTCTAAAATAAACAAATTAAAACATGAGAAATAAAATTTTTTTCTTTCCACAGAAAACTGAACATTCAACAAAGACTTCAAAAACCAGACTCCACTGCTAATTGAATTGTTAGAGCTCTGACACACAACTTGAAAAACAGAAAAACAGTTCTTTGCTTTTGGGTTTTTTTGGTGTTGGGGTTTTTTTTTGGCTGGTTGTCGTTGATTTTAACTACTGTCACAGAATAGTCTCCCAGAAGATTTAAGAGTCAACAGGAGCAGCATGAAGGGCATGTTTCTTCAACGTAAGGCTAACGGTCCTTGATGTAGCAGAACTTCTATTAAAGCACAGAACTGCCAAAGCTAGGGGTATCACAGCATTACACTGAGCCTGCAACCTCTGCTCAGGTCAGTCCTCACTTCTCAGCCTAGCCCCCACAGGCATAACCAGAATTCTCCACCCAAGTCAGAATTCCTGAGTGAACCGGGTGTAAAATCGTGTACTGTATTCTGCAACAGACCAACTGATGCTAGAGTTGGGTTTTGGAGTGATCATCATTCCAAATATGCTTAAATACTGCTCTGAAGTTGTCTGTGCTTTTTCCACATCAGCACTACTGACATAGTGAACTTGCTGCTATACAACGTAAACACATGTAAAATCTTTAGGAGAATGCATAGAAGCATTAACCATGTACAGTAAATGCCATACTGAGAAAACCTGGCACGAGCATTATTTCACAAGAAGAAAATCTTTGGACGTTAGGACTATATGCCACAAAATGTTTCAAGTGCATATCACAATGGATGGCTCATCAAATGAGGAATCAGCAAACAAGTAAATAACTAGCATTTGCAAAAATACTTAAAACAAAAATGGGTTTGAGGACATAAGAGCAGAAGAAAAAGCTTTTAAGAATTTCTCTGATGAATCACTCCACCTTACATTTGAGCATATAATGACAGATGTCAGGCAAGAACTAAAAGACTATGAAGTGTTTTGCAGAGTTTATACGCTTCTCCTAAAGCTGGCTAAAAATCAATACACAGGAGAAGAAAAAAAATATTGCATTTTCATGTTACTTCCATTGCTGTGCTGTGGCTGACTTCATTATGTCTGTAACCGAATTCACACCAGCTCAGGGGAAATTACAATTGTTTGAGTGCATCACCTCCCCCTTCTCCATTCAAATCCTATGCCAATCCTGAGTCTTTGGCCATGCTATAGAAAAGGCCTTTTGCCTGAAGTAGGTTGTCTGGGCTATCACACTCCACCACTTCACCTCTGTCCAGGACTAAAACTCTGTAAAACAAGAAAAAAAGTCACAGGAAGGTCAAAATGTCAGTGAATATGCAGTATATCTAGACAGAGAAATTAACAGTAACATAGCTACTCTATGCATGGGAAGACAGTCCAGATTGAATGAGTGAAGAGAGATTTTCACCTCCATCCTTCCATTCTCACTACAGAAGGTATGTCTGGTCTACTTCTTATGCAGCAGGCAGACATGAGACTGAGTGTGCTCTGAGCCAACCAGAAAATAGGTGGCAGCACTTTCTCCCAAATTAATAGCCATTGAAACATTTGAGGAGATTTTAACATTCCCCTAACACTACCACTAACTGCTGCTATGCAGCTTCTGTTGACAAAATATAAACATGAACATACAGCTTATGGAATGCAAACATACAACTGTAACTAGAAAATTCACAAAGCAAGTCATTACACTCAAAATCAGTGCAGAGTTCAAAGTGCCCTTCACCTACCTCCGCCAATGGGCCAGGCACTGCAGATGCTGGCCAGGCCCTTAGGCAAAGTGCTGCTACTGCATGGCATTACTGGCTGCCACAACCAAACTGGGTGTTAATCTGGTGACAGTGGCACATTCAATGCTTGTCTCTTATCTTTCAGTATTGACAGTGCAAAGGTGTACAAGAGCAAACAATTCTATCAGTGGTCACTCTGCTCTCTGACATACTGTGATAAAAAGGACAAGAGAGCTTACAGCTGAATTTGAGAGAAAAATCTACGCTCAACCACATCTTCACAAGGTTGCTGAAGATGACAGAGGTCAAAAAGGCAGAATCCAGTGATGAAGAAACATTAAATCAACTTCAGACAAAGGCAGCAACTTCCCCTCTGGTTCCTTATGCTGTCTGTGCCCAGTTTAGGTTATGTGCTCCCTAAAATTCTGATGCCTCTTCTATCTGTGCCTAAATTAAGGCAAGACCCAGGAATAGATTCCTGTTGTCCTTCTTGCCTCCTTTCCCCTACACAAATGGCACAATAGCAGCATGACAGAGGAAACCGAGGAGCTTCACAGGCCAAGCACAGCGTCTGTAAGCCAGAATACAGACAACCCATCTATACCACAATTTCAGCAGCAACGTGGAGAGAGAGCTAAAAATACACTGGTCAACACAGATGAGCATCATTGTGCTAGATAAAATAGAACACACTATAAGTCACAAACACCATTCCTCAAGACAGAAACAGTAAAAAGTATTACTTTACCTTGTATAGTCCATGATTGTGTTCAGACGATGTGCAATAGTTAAAACAGTACATTCTTCAAATTGAGATTTTATTGTTGACTGTATGAGGTTATCTGTCTCAAGATCAACAGCAGCTGTGGCTTCATCTAGAACTAGGATTTTGGACTTCCTGAGCAGAGCTCGTGCCAGGCACACCAGCTGGCGCTGTCCCACACTGCACAGATGGGAGAAAGGAAAGAGAACAACAAAAAAGTCACAGTAAGTTCAGTGCTCTTTTCCAAAGCCCAGCAAAACAGGTAATGTCAGTCTTACTGCTTCACTATAAAGTATGTAACAGCAACTTAACCACAATATCCTGCTTGTAATAAAATATAGGCAATGTAATAAAAGAGTACATTACAAATGGTCTAGATCACTGAATCAGTGCACTGTTAAAAACTGGACTGCTACATCACTTGAGCACAAGCCATCATTAGTTCAGAGCACCTACTATAAATAACAGGCTGCTGCTACCAAAATCCTTTCCAAGACTGTGCAAGCTGGGAAGTCAGACGTCACAGCATTCTGAGTATTCCTCAAATTTAATTCCCAAACTCGAGAGTTTAAAGCATGTTCAGTAAAACCTAACTGGTTGGCTGCCTGGTCATGCATTAAGAATTTCTCCCCAAATTCTCATTAACAATTAAAATAAACAACTACCAACAACAACAACCACCCACAAACAACCAACACTGCTATTGCTAGACTCCAGGTACTTTTTGTTCAAAGTGAGCTCTAAGTGTTCTGTAAGTAGGAAGTCTAGCTGCAGATTAGAGACCACGCATACACTTCTCAGGTCACACTTAACTCTTAAGACAAGCACTTTTTTTTTTTTTTTTTTTTTTTAAGTTTACCTGAGGTTTTCTCCACCTTCAGAACATTCATGATTGAGTTTATCAGGAAGGGATGACACAAAATTTTTCAAGTGAGCCAATTCCAAAGATCTCCAAATGTCGTCATCAGAGTGTTGGTCAAAAGGATCAAGATTCATACGTAGAGAACCAGAAAATAATATTGGATCCTACTCATAGAAAGACATAATTGACAATCCATGCAGAACACAGCAGTGCTCCAAAAATTCTTCTTAAATAGTGAAGGGAAAACAACACGCACAGCTGCAGTTGCAAGCAAGCCAATCTACTGAATTAAGGAGTTAGACTTCACTTTTTCAGGCACTGGGCTAGACTGGGATGGGTATATGCAGACCTCTGTGAGTGAGGACTACTGCATATCTCATGATGCTTCAAGGTCAGAATGCTTTCGTTGTACAAAAGCCCAATAGTGCACATAAAGCCTGAAACAGCAACACAAAATCCCTTCATAACTGGACTACACAATAACTTAATTCTATTTCTAAAAAGTACAGAACTAGCATCAGTCAAGACTGAGTTTACCTAAACTCCAGCAGGCCCTCCACAAGTGGCAATACTCAAGACATTATTTCTCCCCTACTGGTCAAAAGAAAAACAGTTTGTAGGTTACCATGGGACCCCGAGCAGCTGTTCAGCTGGGATGAGACTTACCACTCAGGCTAAGCTGTCTATAGTGTTTACATCATTAGCATGGGGTGCTGACAATGCCCAAGTGCCTAAACACCATGGTTTTGCTTCCACACCACAACTCAGTCATAGCCAAGCTCCTAAATGTTACCCAGCACAAGCAACCAAAGGCAGTCTGGGTAAAAAATGTTTTTAAGTGCATGAAAGAGCATAGTAAAATGACTCAATTTCACAGCTACAGATCAGAAAAGGAATAAATATATTCCCTCTAGTCCACTGCAGAAAGCACACTGTTACAGTATGAGCTCTGGTAACGTCAGAATTTTATACCTACCTGAGGAATTATGGTTATCTTGAACCGCAAGTCATGGAGTCCTATCTTTGCAATATTAATTCCATCAATAATAATTTCTCCTTCAGCTGCTTCATTGATCCGAAATAAGCCTAACGTAAGGGAGGATTTTCCAGCTCCTGTTCTTCCAACTATTCCTATCTGGTGGAAAGAAACACAGAAAGATCTTACACTAGAACAGAGTTAAAGCATTTCCAAGACTCCATCCAAAGTAGACTTTGTTGAAAGGCTGCTATATTTCTTGAGCTATCAACACCCTAAAATAGTGCAACTAGCAGAAGCTAATCTAACAGGAACAAAAATAAATAAATCACAGGCTATGAGAATAAAAGATTGCAATCCACTCACAGAATTATTCAATTTTACAGAAAGGCAGATGGAATCAGAAAGAGAAGGTAAAAGATGTCCTAACTATTCTATTTTTCTCTTCATGCTTCGCAGTTAAATTTCTGATTTAGCTTTTATTTTCTCTTTTTTGAATTTAAAGCAAATTCATAGCAAAAGCATTCAGTTTCATACTATATGTTCTGCTTCCCAGTTAGGCTGAAGTCTTCGGTGATTCTTTTCTCTTTTTATTAAAATGTGATTTTTCAAAAATTTTTACTTCAGTTGGTTGATGTACCTCTTGCCATCTGCATTCTCTATTTAGCCCTGTCGTAGTATTCTGCCCATATTTGTATGTAGAAAGCATGCACTCATGAAAAAAATAAAAATAAAAATATCTAGTTGGATACCACAACTAACGAGGCCTGACAGTAGATGTGTCTCTCAGGTATGTTGTATGCTGTCATGCCACGCTATTATTAGGCATCAGAGAATCTGCTCAGGACTGAGATGTATGTGGGCATATGCAAGAGTATTCAGCAGACAGGCACACAAATCTATCTCCATCAGAGTTTTGCCAAATCCAGATAATCTGGCAAGAGCTCACTGCAGCTGCCAGTTATATTAAGACTGATTCTAAAGAAGCACTTCTTGTTCTAAAGGATCTAAGACTATTACCACAGAAAGGAGCAAGGCCCCTCTTTGGCTTATGTATGCATATTTATAATACAGTAATGGTCTGCTATTAATTCAAAGTCATTACCTTCTCACCCCCATTTATGGTGATGTTTATATTTTTCAGAACCAAATCCAAGTCTTCCCGGTAACGTAAACCAAAGCCTCGAAACTCGACCTTCCCCTCCTCAGGCCAGGTGTTTGCTGGGGCAGCTTCTTCAACACTCCACTCAGCCTGAAACAACCACACAAGCATATCTAATCACTTCTTCTCTCAACTGGGCACAGGCTCAAAGGACTTAAAAGCAATTAAGAAAAATCCTCGTTACTGTGTAACTTGCAAAAGGAACTGTGATGTTGATGATGGAAATAAAAGGAAAAAGATGCCTGAAGGCAGATGAAACAGTGTATATAGCAAAGGGAACTGTGTACTGTAGCCAAAAAGGACACAACTACAGATGTGATGACTTCACAGGCAATATGAATCAAAACAAGAAGGTAGCTCCTCTTCACTCTGCCTCACTGAGTGCAAAAATGGAAACATGCAAATAAAAAAAATAATTGTGAAGCACTTAAAAACTAAACCACATTTGCACAGATTCTCTGGTTAACCCAACGCAAAACAGCAAGTTTCCTAAATAGTAAGGCATAAATATTGGTGCATACACTCCAAAAACACCCACAGGAACTATGCTGTGGCACACTAAGTGTTCCCTGTAGAGCACTAAGATACATCATGTCCTTACAGGGCAATGAAAGCACTAAGCAACATCAATCCCCTCAGCTCAGAGGACATGTACAGCTGCACTCTGCAACCCATTTACCAAGCTACGGGTGAGAATTCAGAAGATGGTGCTGCTTTCTACACAGAACTAAGTGGAAGCTTTAGTCCAAAACACTGCTCCAAAGGCACTAGGGAGGGTGAACTGAAAGGTCTGACAAGGAAGAAGAGACTTGTGAACAGGACAGCTGCCATCACCTCAACTGAGTTTTTCTGCTGACCACGGTACACGAGACCTGGCAACTTGGACTCACAGAGCCCCAAAATGGAACACTGGTGTCCTGCCACCAAGAGGATCCCCAGGAGTCTGCCATTTTTGCTGTCTTCCACAGATTAGCTCAAAGTGAGGCAAGGACTTGCAGTGTCAAGCTCTGCAGGCGAGTTATGGTGAACGTGAAAACTGAAGGCGACCCAGAGCACAGGAGCCCTGCCTCAGGGCATCACCTTCAAATAAATACTGCTCCAGAGCTAATGAAGGGTTGATCGCTTCATTGGGATGGCATTTGTGTAATGTACACAAGCCTGTCTAATGAGTACTATTGAAACATTTCAGTAACAGCTGAAGATGTTCTACATGGAAAGGAATAAAGCATTAAAGTAACTGTAGCTCCGCTGCAGTCTTGTTCAAGCTACCCAGTTAGGCTCCATATAACCATGTCAAATGATACAACTGCAAGTCCTGGGAAACATCAAATGTTAACTGTGGTGAACAACTCACTGTACCTCCTTCTCCATATCAGCATATTCTTTGACTCTTTCTACAGCAACAATATTGGTTTCCAGATCAGATGTCATACGAACTAACCAGTTTAAGTATGCTGTAATCTGCAAGAAAAGAATTTTAAAAACAGTTTACGAAACAATTTTTTAAAATTATATGTACCTTACATTCTCTCTGAAGTCTGAACAAGATTCTAGCTTTCTGATGCAGCCACGGTTGTTTATTTTAATTTAGGTATAATTACCTGCAGTGAATAGGACACTGAAAGACCAACCAGTCCTGGACTGAGCTTGTTGCGTGCAATCACTGCAAACAATGCTGCAAAGAGAACAATACAGTTCCCCACAAACTCCAGACGTACCGCCAACCATCTGCAATAAAGAAAGATGTAACACATATTTCTAGTAATATTCACAGACAATCACGAATGCAGTGAACTACTGTTCTGTCACATATCTTGTTTTTAAAAAGATTAGTAACATGGCATCTGAGTACTGCTAGTGACGCAGGAACTGTAAGGCACCTGATGTTCTGCTCCAGCAGCGTGCAAAAGGCATACAGAATTAAATAAATCTTTCAGAGACATTAATTCCTGTTTTAGTTCAGAAAGCAGATGTGGTTATATTGGAACAGATGAACCACAACTTTTAAAAATGCTACCCAGATGTACGGCAGGAACTATAAACAAGAATTAACCTTAATCCCATCAAACAAGTTTAAGAAAACAGGTATATTCACAAAGGTTGCCCTACCTGGGACAAATATACTGTCAGGTGATAGACAAGGCACAGAGGCAACAAAACCATACCCTCTCTCTTTATAAAGACCTCTCAATATTACAATCCCACCATTACCTGTTTGCAACAATGCTTGGATAATAAGCTTTCTGATTTTCATCCACTTTCATGTCATTCTGTTTTATAAAACGTTTCTGCTCTTCAAAGGCTCGAATTACACTGACTCCCAGAAGGGTCTCGTTGAAGTGAGAATACACAGGAGAACGACTAACAGATTCTAGGCGTTTCAGCTGGCGAGAAGTGGCCACATAAAATCTCTGCAAATCAGAATATGAAAATTGAGGTTACATCCAGATTGCATTTGACATGACAAAGGGAATCACAAGAGAACTCCCAGCCCTCTGGACTGTCAGTAACAGACATTCAACTTACATGCCTTGTAGAAATACATGCCTTGTCCAAAACTTCTGAGTCTAAAACAATCGCTACATACATCTTTAAACAAATGCCAATCAAACTATCTCATCTAATAGCCACTACCACTCACTCTTCTCTGAAAACTTACTTCAACGTTACAAAATTCTGAACCTCTAAGTCATGCATCACTGCCCTTGAGACTCACTAGCAAAGCTTTATAGATACACTAAATCAATAGCCAAGCTAGAAATCAGCTCCTTTTCACAAATGTGTACTAGCTCTACCAAATACCTAACAGTAAAGCAAACTGAAGCAAGTAGACTTTGCCTAAACAAGATAGGAGTGAAAGGCTGTCATAGTTTCTCTTTATCCATAAACAATATTCTAACAAAATGGGCATGTCCGCAGAAATGCATACACAAGCCTCTAAAAGCTACTCTTCTATTTGAAATAAAGTTTAGAAAAGCCCACACATTTTACATATGTGGGCTCTAAGCAACAAACTACACAGTTTGCCACAAAATTGAATGGCATTTTTGTAAAGGCTGCTTAGGTAATAGAGGATTAACTTTTGCACACAAGTTATTTTGCACTTGAAAACACAAGGAGATGATCTGCTGAAGTCAGCTAATCTATAAGTCATGCAAAGCACCATCAGTTAAGAATGACACAAGGTAAACATGAAAATCCATCCTAGCCCACCGTCTTACATAAAGGATAAGTAAACTCTGGTCCAGTTGACAATGGCCAGCACCTCCTACCTGCACAAGCAAGTAGACAAGTCCCAGCGGTGGAATAATGACAGCAGCTATAGGAGTGGCCAGCAAAATGATGATACAAGCCCCAATCACATTAAATGTTGAGCCCATGAACATCTTGATGATTGGTGGAATGGCAGAGTCAATGGTATCTATCTCCTTAGAGAAACGGTTCACTAAATTTCCACTGGGTGTACGTTCAAAGAAACTCATTGGAGACCTGAGGACATTGTGCAGCAGGTCAAGGTGCAGGTATCGTGAAGCAAATATTCCTCCTATTGACACAGCCATTGAGTAGCCAAACACAGCAATACCTGGAAAAGAAGATTTGTTTTTTAACTGCTCTCAACTCTCACACAAAAAACTTTCCCCCATTTTGTCATCACTTAGAACTGGGACAGCTCCAGTACGGTAATCCTGAGATTTGGAGTTCATTACAGCTAGATTTGGTGATTATTCAAAAGCTTTTTCAGTGAAAACAGCACTTTACTCTCATGGGAGAATTTGTTTCTCCATTACCAAAACTGTAATATTTGAGCACCTTCTCTGAGTAAATGGCACTTGATTTTAAGGTGGCATATAATTTTTATTAGGATTTTTATGACAACTGTAAAGAGGGCTGTTGCACACCCTACTTTGGTGTTATACTTCATGTCAAAAAAATTTTGACCACAAAAAACCCCACTGAGCTGGCCTCTCCATGATGCCTTCAACTTTATATGATCAAAAAAAACCCCAAAAAACCCAACAACCCACAACCCACTTAGTCCTCAGCAAATTGCTGCTGCAGTTCTGGGAATACAAGGTCAACAAGAGTATCAGAAACATTCTAAGTGATCTACTCTTAAAAAAGGTAAAAATCAGGCAAACCTTGAGAAATTCCCAGTGCTCCATAAACTCCCAGTCTGACATTTGTGTACTGCTGTGTCCCATTGACAACAGGATCATCTGTCCATAAACTTAGCCAATAGTTGGAAGCCAGGGAGGCTATATGGTTACACATAAAGAGGAAAATGCTCAGAAAAGAGATATAGAGTCCAATAGCTTTCATGTATTCCCAGTATACTGTTGCCTTTACCTGAAGAGGGAGAAGAAGAAAAAATGTTTTCATTTTTCTAAGACAACAGTTTCCACTCCTTCAACTTTTATATAAAGTTAATATTCCTGCATCAAGCCATAAAAACATGTCAATTCCATTGTACAAAGCCACTGCCCAGAAGCACAAGCTGTAAGACATTCTAGGGAGTTGTGCCAAACCCAACATCCTTTGAAGGCAGGCACACATCATCTTTCCCTTGTCTTACAAGAGAAGGGAAGGGAGAGCACTGTCTGAAGTAAAACACCATCAGCAGCAGAGCCAAAAACTTCACTGTGGAGTTCCAGTTTTTGTCTCTTTCTTTTTACCACAAGATTATACAATAAATATAATTTAATTAAACCCTTGCTCCACAAGTTTTGTATTCTATGATCAATTTATTGTAAAACAGAGAACAGGAGCAACATCACTAGGTATAACTACCATTCCCCCAGGAACCTCACTCTTAGGTTTCTCAGAAAGACCTGAGTATCCTGGGATTAGATACTTGTGTCTACTGTGGAAACCTGGCTTAAAATTCAATGCTGAAGGACAGATTTCACTAGGTGACTTAATTTGTCACAACTTTGCAATGTCTTTCCAAAAAAAAAAAAAAAAAAAAAAAAACCGAGCTGCTGCAAGCTTTTTCTGTCTTTTAAGTTTGGATGAGGTCAGCCTTATCATCCTGTCTGTGAGCAAATGTGGGGTTCATCTCTGGGAACAAAGGACACAGTAATACTTCAGTGAAGTTCTATAGAACAAGAGGCAATCTACTCAGCCCCTTCTCACTCCAGCTACGTGGTCTTTAGAAGCCGTTTTTTCCCAATCATGTTGATTTTTCTGAAACTGAAATAGAGCACAGAAAGTGGGAGCAGATGATCTTACCCTCCCAGTCTTTGCTGTGTCAGCCTCTGTCAGTTTCCAGGAATTCTTCTCTGCAAGAGGCTTCTGTAGCTCTGCTGTGCTGCTCTGGTGCTGTGACTTCCCAGTTTCTCTGCTGTATGTGGAGGAATTACTGAGCTGCCTGTTTAAAAATACATTTTCTTTTTTTTTTTTTTGGACTTGGAAAATACAGGCCAAGTGTTTACTTCACAAAAAGATTCAAAGGGTCTATGGCTACAAGTGACTAGTTTGCATTACTCTCGTGATAATCAATCTCCTAATCAGCCATCACCTTCCAAGTGACTATCATTGGTCCTCTCCCCTCTGCACTGTGCACTTATAATCCTCCCCGAGAGCATTCAGTTCTCTAGTATCCACCTTCAGGTACAAGCTAACAGGCTAGGTAGTCAACCAAATCTTGGTTGAGCGACCAGACTTAGCTTCCAAAAATACAACACCTCTAGAGTACCTGAAGACATGGAGCAGCAACAGACTTGCCTCCTTCAGGCTTCTGGACCTGGCACAATACGTTTTCCTCTAACAAATGCCATAAACATCAGGTTACTGTTTGTTCACAGCTGACTATAAGGACAGGAAATTGGAAAAAAAAGAAAAAAGGGGAAAAGAGGAAGAAGAGGACCACAAACCGATGCATCAGCTTTCCAGGGGCTTCATTCACAAGGACTCCATTTTCTACAGGCCTTCCTTCCTTTCCAGATGGACTATTTGCATCTGAGGGAGAAAAAAAAAGAAAGTAAAAAAGAAAATATGAAAGTGATAGTGATGAGATACAGTGGTTGAATTGCAGTAATGCAACTGCAGGTGCAGTCCTGGTGTGCAAACAAACAATAAAACACAGAAGTAGTTGCATGTGCTAACAGATAATTGATCAGATGAGCGTATCAGCTTAGTCCCACCCCAAAAGGATTAGTAGACAACACAGAGAACATTTATTTTTTTTGTTTTCCTACAATTATAGGTCAGTAATAATAATTTAATATAATTACGAGAACATACTTCATGTTGAAGCACAAAATACCAAGTTGCGCTATGACTCACTCTGAGAAAAAAAAGTCAACACTCTAACCATCTTCTGCTTCTCAAACCGCATCTTCAATACAGTTAAGTCAGAAATTATTTTTATTTTAGAACACAATGAGCAGACACTCTAGTAAATGGATTAAAGCTATAAAAACAAATGACAGGCGCCATTAACTTTGAACCTTCCTGCAAAATGATGCAGAAAGCAACATACAAAAGCCCCATGTTTTTAAGCAAACATAGGAATCATTCACTTAAGCAAGGAGATGTTTGCACAAAAGTCAGTGAAGAAAAAAAAAAACACAAAAGTTTTGTTACTCCACAACATCCCACTTGTAACAGAATGCAAAACACATAAGTGTTGCCTAAAACACAAAACCTATCAGCTTGAATTAAGATCTCTCCTAACAACTTCATTCAGCATAACACATTAATAAAACTTTTGAGTTCAGATTATGTCACCATTTTCCTAATACAAATGATTTTGACCTCCAAAAATAATTGATGATTAGGTGAAGACCTGTTTTCATGTATAAAAGTTAATTCAGAATTTGTAACAAAATAATTTTGCATTTTAAAGAGTCTACGCAAACAGAAAAAAGCTCACCTGCATCTATTAAAGAGATCTGCACGATAATTAGTGTAGATTTAGAACCTGAAATCTTCATGTTTTTATAAGAAAGCAAAACATATGCATAAATAAGTTCATTGGTACACTAAGGATGGGCTGCTTGAACTTAAAACTGTTCTGTCAAACTCTAAAAACCCAAAGCTAAACCGTTCAGTGTGGTCCAAAAGCAGAAAGAAAAAAAAAAGAGCAGAAACAATGGCAAAAGTGAAAACTTCAATTACTTAGTTCTCATTTTTAAAAGAAATCTGAGACCGTTGGTTATTTTAAGCACTTGATGTGTTTTCTTCTATAGAGGTCCCATATGAAAAACACCATATCACTTCAGAGCATCACTGAAGCTCTACACCCACGTGAACATAAGAAAACCACAAGTAAACCACCCTTCCTTAACAGCTCTTACATTTGATGCCTTGTTATAGGCTACAAAGATTTCATACATAAACTGCTTTCACCTTTTGAGAGAGAAATGTACTGAAGATTGCCATAGGAAGTCCAGAATATAAAATATTAAATATACAAGAACAAAAGGGACCTTCATGTCTCAATACTGAGCTCTCCCCCTCAGATTACACTCATTATACTCCTAAATACAGAGCGGGAGATGCACCTTTCAAGTTTATTTAAAGCTTCCCTATGAAAATGTTTGAGATACAGAATCACTTCTGGTGAATTAGTTATCTACAAGTCAGTGTGTGAATTAACTGTACACACAGAGGTTACGTGCAAACCAAGCAAACACCCTGTTATGCAGATGAAATTCTTCTAGTAATGACTCGATCTCTTTTGTCAATGAAGTAGTTTCCAGCAGTGCTCCACCACAAGCACTAGTAAAAGCCACAAGGCAAAAAAGCAGTTACCTGTTTCCAGAGGTTGAATCGTTCTTTCTAACGAAGGATCTGAGTCTAAAAGCATATATAATTAACTTTTTCCAGAACACAACCATTTTCAACCTTCACAAGCATAAATGCATTAAAGCAGCACAACCTGCTTTACAAACCATACATACAAACCACAAATACAAACAAATGCTTAAGGCAAAATCAAATTCACTGAAATTGATCTTTTTAATCCCACTCCTTGGATTAAAACAAAAAAGGCAGCCTTAAGGGAAAAAAAGTAATCCAAACCATATGGCTGCAAGTGACAGATCACTAAATTTCCTTCTACGTATGCACTAATGAGGGCTGGGGAGCAGAAATCAAAAAGCAGCTCCAAGGCAACCTCAAATTACCACAGAAAAATCCCAGAATATACAAGCAACCACCATATGAGTTTTCCTCAATGGCATGGAAGAGACTTCATTTAAGAAGCTTAGAGACTCCCTATTCTTAACAAAAACATGATGATACACATCTTTATAAGAGTGACAACTTTCGTCCACATAGGTGCATCTCCAAGAAGTGCAACGAAGCTGTGAAGGGTCTGGAGCACAGCCCTATTGGGAGCAGCTGAAGGACCTGGGATTGTTCAGTCTGGAGAAGAGGCTCAGGGGAGACCCTATAGTTCTCTACAATTCCCTCAAAGGAGGTTGTGGTGAGGAGGGGGTCAGCCTCTTCTCCCAGGTAACAGTGACAGGACAAAAGGGAATGGCCTTACATTGCACCAGGGAAGGTTCAGACCGGATATCAGGAAAAATTTATTTTCAGAAAGATTGGTGATGCATTGGCACAGGCTGCACAGGAAAGTGGTAGAGTCACTGTCCCTGGAGGTGTTCAAGAAAAGCTCAGATGTGGCACTGAGGGATGTGGTGTAGAGGGCAGAGGTGATGGGTTGACAGTTGGACTATATGCTTTTAGCAGTCTTTTCCAACCTTAATGATTCTATGATCACCCAGCATGGCTAGATTAGTAAGGAACTGTGAGATACTTTACTCTTTCAAGCATCTTGGTACCTTGTGTACCTCACATTGAGTCAGTTATTTGCTTAGGCCATTTGAGGCAGAGAATACAGCTCGATTTTACCTTACCAGAGAGAACAGAAAAGCTGAATTTTGCTAAAAGGTAAATGAAACGATTTAAGAGGAAGTCAGATTACTTCCTGACCCAGGCAGGTGCTTCCTGAACTAACACATCTAGATTCCACAAGGACATTTAGATCAGAGCCAACAGATCTCACTATTTAACTCTTCACTTTCCAGAAGCCAAAGGAGGGAAGCACCCATCCATACCCACAGGCACTGTACAAGCCATCCTATCTATCAGTTAGTTGGGCTCTTGAGCCCAACTCAGCTTCCTATTGTTAGAAAGAAGAACAGCCATAAAACATGGGTATGCTCTGTACTCAGAGACAGCAGTGACTGTGAAGGTACAGTACTTTTTCTTGCTGATGTGAAACCTCAGCCCCTAAAGCAGAAGCACGTATTTTTATTATCAAACACATACTCTACTACCTAGCGTATGATGCACAGACACTGAGCTGGTAAGCTACCTTCTTTTCAAACTCAGGATTCAATAAATTGCTTCCCAGCTGTAGCAGGAAGGACAAAAAATTACTTGTTTTTACAGAGATCAAGCATGGTTACGTGAATACTGCTAACATCATGTCTTCCACAAAGCAGATTTCAACTCTGCTGGACAAGAAGCAGAATTTGGGGAATTAAGTTAATTATTTAAGGGGAAAAAAAAGAAAAACACAACAAACAACAAAAACTTGAACAATCCAGACTCTTAACAGTTTTCAGAGTAATTTTACTCCTCTTACTTCTCACACCAAAGCCAAGTTGTGCGGGCAATCCTCACAAAATCTGAGTTGAAAGATCTTCCAGTTTTAACGGCACCAGAGTCACAGATCTAAATGCTGGGGGACAGCCTACCCATTTTGTTCCACCTCAAGTAAAGTCCAGATAATGTAGAAAAGATTTAGAATTGTTACTTGTGCTGTATACTTTATCTTTCAGGTACTGCAGTCAAGATTAAAGATAAACCAAACAGTTTAAAAAAAAAAAAATACAAGGGTTGCTCCAAAAGTAATGCCTCCTGTTTTATTATGTCAGCCCATGACATCAGAAGTAGATGTCGGTGGGATGGCAGCAGAGGTTGAACCTTCCACCAACACCCCATTGCATGTTGTTGCCGTGTGACAGACGGCAGCAGAGGGGCACTCTGACACAACCGCATCTGATATGGAAGGGTGGATAAAGCAAAAAAAGTGGAACTGAATTCCTCCACATGGAAAAGGTGACACCCACTGACATTCATGGACACTTGCTGAACACTGATGGATACCAAACAGTGAGTGCGGCACACTGAGGCACTGGTAGTGCATTTGAGCAGTGGCAGCAGTGACAGTGGGGCACCTCTGCACATACAGACTTACAGAAGCACAGCACATAGTTCTTGTACATTTTTGCCAGTGACGAACCACTAATGGTGATGACTATGTTGAAAAACAGTGTTTTGTAGCTGAGAATTTGCTCTATCAAATAACATTACTGTGCTTTTCATATCTATTGTTGTTTCCACACAACAGATGGATTAATTAAGAAGCATTACTTTCAGAGCAACCTACTTATTTAAACCTTACGGTGTACTTCTGCAAGTTTTACTCCCCACAAACACTAAAAATAGCTCTAGGCTTTGCAAGGACAAACTGAAGTTATGAAGAAGCCACCTGGGAACAACAACAAAAAACCCAACAGCAAAACTCCTGGCTCCAAGCCCCTTACAACAAAAGTCTGCATCTGCTACTATAGTCAGTTTGTATGAGAAATACAGGGAAAACAGTCGTAAGACAGGTAGTCGTAAAGTAACCATTTGCTACAGCCAAAACAAGAGGTTTTGCAGCAACAGCTCCCAGTCTGGAAGGGGAAGGTGTGACCAGAGCAGTCCATGGCACAGCTATGAATCCACACAAACCCAACTGGCTGGACTACTAGTGTCATCAGCAAATCACCCACACTAAAAGCCAGAGAATGGAACAACTACTAAAAGCAAGACAAATGTAGGTGCTTTTTTAATACAAAGTGATAGTTTAATTTTAGATGCAGCTTTCCAAAGAAGTTACCTGCATAAGAAAAGCAGAGGGAAAGGTGTAAAAACCCCAGT
Source organism: Tragopan temminckii (assembly GCA_028571105.1). Lineage (NCBI taxonomy): Eukaryota > Metazoa > Chordata > Aves > Galliformes > Phasianidae > Tragopan > Tragopan temminckii. The sequence goes on along the minus strand of JAOWBP010051822.1, from coordinate 8,438 downwards.
TGACTCTTACTGGATCTCACAACCATTTCAATTTTGATCTCAGTGAGAGCTACTCCACTACAGGACTGTTTCATATTTTGCTAAGTTTTAAGAAAAAGAATGCACATTTAACCTCACAACCTCCAGTGCCCTCAAAAACCGTTTCTACCTACAGCTATATTAAGAGAAATAACAGTTATAACCAACACAACTAATATTTTTCCTTCAACAGGAATCCTTAACATGTCATACATCAGTTTATCCAAAAGAGGATTTACTTGGAAGCTTACCACTGCCCTCCATGTTTTGCTCAGCATTAGCGTAAGTACGAAGGAATTCCGCAAAAGCACCATCTTGCTTCAGCAGCTCCTGGTAGGAGCCCATCTCAGAAATTTCTCCATCAGTCATTACCAGAATTGTATCCATTTGAGGCAGATAGTTCACTGCGTGGGTTACTAAAACCCGCGTCTAAACAGCAAAAGAAAAAAAAAATTGTTCTAACATCTCAAACTAGCAAATACGATGATTAAGCTTCTGTTGTCACAGCTTTAATTCAGCGTATAATACAGTAAAAATTATGGACAGGCATGCAACATTTCAAAGAAAACAACTGTCCCTGTCTTTTGACTTTTCCTTCCCAGAATTTTGAATTAGAGAAACCAAAGTATTTCTTATCACAAAACCAAGTAGTTTAGGATTTCTAAAAAAGAAATAAAAATCTCAGAAACATTCTTCTAGTTTTTCATGTTTAAAGCAAAGGTCTGAAGGTGAAATTTGTGTAACTTGCAATCATTTGAACTCAGCAAAGAAAAACAAATTGTTCCCCAAAAACAAGTTATTACGTCATTACATACTTTATTTTTCAAGATTCCTTTTGGTCCAATAACTTTTTCAAAAATATGTTTTCCAACGTGAGCATCAACAGCTGACAAAGGGTCATCAAATAAATAGGTATCTGCATTACAGTAGACTGCTCGAGCAAGACTAACTCGCTGCTTCTGTCCTCCAGACAAATTCACACCCTGGGGAAAATAAGAAAATACAATCCTTTATTTACATCTAAAAGATGATTCCTTGCGGTAGTGAGAGAAGTGTAGTGCTTGTGAAATAGAAAAGCCGTGGTAGATTTATCCAAACCAGAGAAATTTCAGCACCAAATAAATAAGATACTTATCATAAGTTATCCACTACTACAGCATGAACAATTACAGCCAAAATCCCCTTAGAAGGAAGTCTATTAATGTCAACGAGGGGCTAGTAAACAAAAAAAGTACTGTTTACTAATCTTGCAAGGAATTAACACAGACCAGACATACTTAATTCCGTGGATTCAGAGGCTAATTTTCCTCTCAGCCTTATTTCTACAGTGCTCCCCCTATCTCATGAACAAACTCTGAGCACACCCTACAGTTTGGTTGGCCTTCTGACCAGCCAAATTTCTTGTAAGGAAAAAAAAGCTGCACACTCACCTGAATCTGGACATGAGGCTGACAGCTGGCAGCTATACCCCATCTAAAACTAGCCAGCAGGCAGAGCATACATCTCTGCATATCTCCTTCTGTCCTCTGGAGGGCATCAGCTTAGCAGAATGCCAAGCAGGTTACCTACACACACGGCTGGCGGTGTTTAAGGGACACCTGGTACTGCTTGTAAACTCTAACATTTAGGCAAGTTTCTAAATATCACACTGCACGTATTTTTGCAACCAAAAGCCAAAAAGAAAACCTGAACAAATTCTCCAACACACACTCCCCCTGAAGTATTTAGACGTTTCTTTTCCTATTTCCACAAATGTTTATGCTCTATGACCATGGCAACTCAGAACTGTTTAAAAACAGGCCTCTTTAAGATGCTTTTGCACTTGTAATTGAGAAAACATTTCTCCCCTTTGAGCATTAAAGAAAATACATACTGTTCAAATTTGCCTCTTATTATAGAGGACTTCTACTCTGAATGTTTTCAGCTCAAAATAACTTTGTAATAAAGTAGAAGTCATATGGCCTTATCTACAACTAACAGCAGCGTTAGAGTGGGTATTTAAATACCTTTTCTCCTATTTCTGTTCTGTCTCCCATAGGAAGAATCTCTAAATCAGGCAAAAGTGCACAAGCCTCAATAACACGCTTGTACCAGCTCTCATTCATCTCTCTTCCAAAGATAATATTATCTTCTAAAGTTGCATTTTGGATCCAGGCTTGCTGAGGAACATAAGCAATTGAGCCCTGCAAAAAAAATTAAAGTTCCTGATTCAGTGGTTAAGACAAAAAGACTGCTCACAGAGTCAAAGCACAGCAGGGCCTTGTGAGGCTGGCACTGCTATGTATTTCACAAACTGCCTATGGTCACTTTGGAATGACACAGACAAATGTGTGCACTTGGGGGAGCACCTCCTAAAATGTCATTTTTTTAATCCTCTCTACAAGTGAATCTAACAAAGTGTGTTGGTGGAAAATAAAAGACTTCAAACAAAACATGATTCCCTAACATGAACTTAGAAGAAACATTTGTTTAGAGAATATTTACACAATTACTGGATGTTAAAAGTCATTACAGCTTTGTTCTTTCATCTAGCCATAAATTATGTTCAACGTAAAACAATTTAATAGGGAATGTAAGAGTGTTTAACAAATGCATCCTTGCCAAGAGATTTCTGCTAAAAGTAGGGGAAGTTGCTCTTATGTAAGAACATCACTTCAAAGGAAAAGACTTGGCTGCTGCAAAATAATTCGCTTTGAAGCACAGTTCTACCTTCTCTTGGCACTTGCTCAGCTCTTACTTTGGTTTTTCCAGAACAATTTTGGAGGTGACCAAACATGAAATTTTTTAATTTTTTTCAAATGCAACAGATTTGTTTTGTTCTTAAATTAAACAGCAGTTTCTCCCATGTTTAGGTATCTCTGTATAGGGGGATAGGTATACCCTTTCCCCTTCCAACTTTCTGATGTCTAAAAAGGTATGACTTAATGTTGCTCCTCCTCACCCTGGAGTACATGTAAAAGGGTCTCTTTCCCCCATACCTGGCTGCCAACAAGACTCAACAGAATTTATCTTGGAGACTTCCACTATTCTGTCTATTTGGCTAAACCTGAAATTGACAAATTTCGAAGTTAATCCTTAACAGAGTGTTAAATATGGCTTGCCAGGAAATTGGGCCACACGTGTTCATTTGAAAGGCTGTCTTCTTCATTTCACTTGCAAATTTGGAGTCACTCAGGCAATACCCACAAATAGCTGAGCAATTTGTCAGACACATCACACACCTTGACAACCACGTAGCCTTCCTTTTTGTCCATCTCTCCCAGTAACGCAGACAGCAATGAAGACTTTCCACAGCCAACTTGACCAACAACAGCTACCAGGGAGCCTTCAGGAATGGTGAAGTTAATGCTGAAATGAAGTGCATGCAATTGAGCCTCACTTGCTGGCATATCTCAGTAGTTAAACAATCTACTGAACAGCCCATATAAAGTCAGATGCAACATGAACCCACACTGCAAATGCTGACACAGCACACGAACTTAAACTATTTGAAAGTACAGCTTTTCTTTCAGAAAGCACACAGCTTTTCTTTTACATAGGAAATAGCATCTTCACATGTAATCAGTCAAAAAGAAAAAAAATCACTTCCAATTTTTCTCTTAAATGCTCTGTTAGCAGAAATGTAATACAAATCATTACTCCTCAAACAGCATCCTTGCCCAAAGGACAATGCAATTTAAGACCCAAGAAAGAGCAGACAAAATTAAGGAAGGGTACAGAGCATAGGGAAGACATGGCACATAAGTGCAAATGTACGCGACATGGTATGAGGAAACAACCTAACTGCATCCTCTAGATGGAGCTCATCCCCATCTGCAGCCTGTAGCAAGAGCTTAACATCTCTGAGGCTTTCCCCCCTTGCATTAAACCTGTTGCTACTTTTTTTTTTTTTAAAATATATGTAAAATAAATGTACAAAATAAACATAATAAATAAATAAAAATAAAAATAAGCATATATTTGTTTTCCTGTTCCTTTAAGGAACAAAGTCTTATACATATAGACTTTCTAATCCAAATACAGATAATTTATGATGCAGAAAAACAACCAGGTAGAACAAATGGTACCAATGCTTACCTATTCAGTGAAGGAGGATCTGTTTTGGACCAGCTAAACGTTGCATTCTTTACAACAATGCTTCCTTCAGCTGATAAACAGAAAACACGATTTTACACAAATGTGAACGCAAGCAGCTAAACTGTATGTTTTGGATTAAGCCACAGAAGAAAATTTAAACACACCAAAGTAAATGTATATAGCTACTTCTGTAGCAGAACAAAAACCCACTGCCTACCAAAAGCTTGTGTTCTGTTCAAAGCAGAATAATAAACACAAAAACAATAAGCGTAACCTCATCAGAGGTTCTGAAGTTACATTTCTTCAGCAACCAGGAGGCATGTGAATGTCAACTATAAGAGATTCAACCATCTACATCTTTACCCAGAAACCCCACTGCAAAGTCAGTTCAAGAAGCTAGCAGCCTTAATCTGAGCTGAACTCTAAGGGAAAACATCAGCTGAACTGATCCTTCCACATGGAAAGTTAAGTTACCACAAAAGTAACAGGGGAGATGAAATACCAACTAATTTTGACCAAAAGCACTGTTGAGAGAATCCCAGAATGATTTGGGTTGGATGGACCTTTAATGATCATCTAGTTTCAACCTCTGTACCGTGGGCAGCAACTGCTTCCACTAGAACAGCTTGCTCAGACAGCTTCAGCCTGGCCTTCTAGAGACTGACTTTTCATCCACAACCCCTCTGGGAAACTTTTTTCCTTTTCCTCCCCCTCTTTTTAGAGCAAGTCCAGAGGGTCCAAATGATGCCTGATAGCGATATCTATCAGTTTTTACAGTAACAACTGCAAATATATTATACCTAATACAATCAAATAGACAATAAATACTTAGCCTACATATACATCTGAGTGAACACAATTACAAACCCTTATGGACAAAATTGCTTTAAAAATCCACTAAAGATTTGTGAGTGAACTATTCACGGTCATCAGCTGAGAAAGGGGAGGAGATATTCCCTAAAGGAAGATGGAAGAAGAAAAAAAACCAAAGAAACAAAGTAGATGAATCTATACAGGAGAATCAAGTGACTGAATTGATACAGAGCTCAGCTAACCACATGAGAGGAAGCGACAAAGATTTTACTGTCTTTGTAAAAAGGAAGTAGAAAAATCACTTAGGAATAACTGATATAGTTAAGTCAAGCTTTGTTTGCAAGATAAAGGGCATTGGCTATTCAGTAAATCTCCCTTCAAGCTCATTTACCTCCTGAATATCTGTATATAACCAGAGCAGCTAAATATATGTGCTAGATACAGCAAAGCTCACAGTGATGCTTCTTGCACAGAATGAACTGGAGGCATGTGCCAGAAGTGGGACTTCTACATCCTCTTTTAAAGGCACTGAAATGGTTTACAATTCCTTGTCTCCAAAACACTCGGTTCTGGGACAGTTAATTATCAACCTCTTAACCTTCAAATGAGTACACTTGAAACTGTCTAACAAGTCACTTTTAAAGTGATCAACTGTGTCTGGATGCAATCATTCTGTATTTTGGACACAGAAGCTGGGGAGAGAAATTGCACCTGAGAACGTGATAGAAACTCAATGCAACTTTCATTTTTACAACATCCCTTCTCTGCTTACTGGCTGAAATTAATTGGTGAAATCCAGCAAAGTGCAGGATATTTGTTACAGAAAACAAAAGAGACACTGCAAAGCCACCAGAAATTTGCACAAGTTCTTTTTCAATAGCAAAAGAAACTCACCATTTTTAATGGCACCCCTGATTATGCTGTCTGGATCTAACTCTTCATGAGACAGGAACACACGAAGGCGCTTCAAGGAGACACTAGCCTACATTACAAAGAGACACAAAACTACCTTATATTCTGCTAATTATATTTAAGAACAGTATTTTACACTATGTATATATTATATCATTACTAGACACTCCTAATCCCTCTTTTTAAAACCATTCTGTAGCTTCCTGAGTAGTCAAGCTTGCATTTCCCAGTCACAAGAAATACGAATGATTTCAGGTACGCTCACCCACCATACCCAAGATTGATAATTTTGCCTGTACAGCATTCAATATAGAGGAAATGCAAACTTTATTTTGAGGTGACTGAATTTCACCAGCAAATGTTATTTGAGCACACAACTGTCTTTCCAACCAATGACACAGAAAAGCCTGTTAATGAATGAAATCTTACTTCTACTATGCTGCTGATAACCATAGGAAGTATGTTCAACGGAAACCTGAGAATGTTGAATAAAGCTAGGGATACAAATGCCTTCTGAGCATCCAGGATTCTGTTCTCGTCTGTTTTGACATACACAGCAAACGTAGACAAGGCAACCTGAAACACAAAGTGTAATGGTTACGATTAAAGCAACATGTTTTTTAAGCCAGAGGTCTACAATCAAAGAGCAACATTCCGATAAACTGTACTCCAGCTAACACCTCCCAGAACAAACATTTGATTTAAATATATTGTTGGGGAAAAAAAAAAAAAAAAAAAAAAGGGTTGATGGTGCCTCTTGGAAAACTTCTGAGAAGGAGTCCAGCATTCACTTCCTGCACACAGTGAGGGTGAAGCCACAAACATCCCAGGCTACCTGTTGTTGCACTGCCTGAGAAGCGAAGGAAAGCAATGATTGCTAGCCTCTGCCTCTGCTCTCCTTCACTTCTAAGTCAATCACGGACCCTAGATGAGTAACGTACATAGACTGAAAAGTTGGAAATATCCCAGTGCTAGCCCACTTTATATTTTGTAGGGACCACCACAACCCTAGATAGCAAAGTACAGCCCTCTTTAATGTGGATAGATTTTTCTAAGAAATTTTAAATGTTACTGCATTGCAAGACTTATATTACCTAAACAATTCACAACAGAAAAACTTAAGATTCATTCTGAACAAGAAAATGACAATAAACCATTATCATCAAGATATACAAATAAAAGCCATACATATCTACATTCTTCAAAATTACGTTGATTAAATTAAATAAAACTAAAGCAAACTAAGTTAAGCCAAAGAAAAACAGCACAATCCTTCCCAATCACAATACGCCTATTCCTTTTATTCTGTGTTCTCTCATGACAACAACACTCATACCTCTGTATATAACAAGAACTAACACTCCTTTCCCAAGCTGACACAGCAAAACAAGGTTGTTTAACCACTGGTGTCCTCCCTCCTACAAGGCAAGAACTAATTAGCTAATTTATGTTTAAAATCTGACTGCTGTGAAGACAAGCCTTGTCCATCTTACGGTGGCTGACTCAGCTGTATCTGGTACAGGAGTTTGTTTGTACAGTCCTAAGTTTGGACAATCATATCCCAGTGAGAAAGCCCTACCACAGAGATCAAAAACACGACAGGAGCCAAAGAATAACTTCAGAAGCAGCATGTCTGCACTCCTGTGTTGTCAGCAACTAGTCTGAAATAGGACTTTATCGGCACAGACAGCACTATGGGAGGTACTGCACAATGAATAGTTTCCTGACAGCATTATTAAACAATGTGGTGAAGAACCCCGGCCATTGAAACAGGAGAAGTAGAAGAGAAAGTATTTTGCATTTCAAAAGTGCTTTCAAGTAGGCATGCACGTAATTCTTTAATCAGAAATGTATAGAAGAACATTTACCAAGAATAAAGATCTGGGAAACAGTACATTAAACAGCAGCCTTGCAACAGTGGCAAACCCTTGAGGTTCAGGCCTATTGCCACAACACACTCACAACATGTACTGAAACAAAGCTGCTCATTAGGGGAATTTGTTTTCCCAGATTCTGCAGAACAGCATTAAGGAGTCCACCTGTATAGTTTTATTTAGAAACTTCATTTAATAATATATTTATATTAAAACCATCTCAGACTTGTTATAGGAAAGCATTTGCTAAAGAATGCAGCTTATGTTTCCTATCCAGGGCACTGCTTCTTCTGCCTTTCATCATGCCCAGAAAATAATGTAAACACTAAATGCTTGAAGGGAAGGAATTTGAGACTGGAAAGTACATTTAAACATCTTCAACTGGAACAGTACATATTTTATCCTAATGTAGTAATGGCTTCTATTTGCCTCCATGCAGAAGAGCAATGCCCCATTGTTCTAATAGGGTCTGAAGCAATTTTGATGTGATCTCACTCCTCTCTCCCGTTCATTAGTTTGAATGTAAGCTAACCACAAACACAGCAGAGATGTTTCACAAACCAAGAATATTTTTTAGTAAGAAGAATTTAATGCAGTCCCAGGCTATGCAATAGCTTTACCTCTCCATATTGTTCTTAAATAGATGTGGGGAGAACCCATGCCAGAGGCACACTTGTTGTGCAATGTTCCATTTGATCAAAGACTCTCTCTGTCCTCTCAAGCCATCCCTCGGCTTCAGCAGGG
>JAOWBP010051821.1:0-14491 GCA_028571105.1 Tragopan temminckii | reverse complement strand
GAATGATCATCTGGTAGCAGTCGATGATATTGGCGGTAAGCCCGAGGCCGGTTGCCTGGCTTACGAAATTGCTGAGCCTCCTGTAGGCAGAACCGAAGCTGCCCGCTCCAGGTGGACGCGAGCCGAGGCCCGCATCGTAGTAGGCGATCTGTTCGTTTGGGTCGATGCACGAGTCCGGCGCGACCCGAGTCGCCCGGTACATCTTGTAGATGTTGCTCCGATCCTCATCGAAGGCGATCCCGCCCACCTGTCCTGTGCCATCGGAATAAATCAGTATGTTGCGCGCCATCTGGAAATCTCTTTGAACAATGACCATGCGAACGTACTCCGTCGCCGGTCGCCATCAATACTGACAACGCATCGTAGGACATGTGCGCGCACAGCGAAACCCGCTTTCCTCTTCGGGCGCGCTCCATAGACCGGTTTTGCTCGCATCCACCTTCGACAAAATTTGTTTGAACCAAGGTGGTCCGTTGTCGGATCGGTTGTCGCCGCGCATTCTCTGAACATGTGCAACAACAAAAAGGAGAAAGCACATGCAACAAACGATCCTTGTCGGCAAACGGCTCATTCCCGCTGCCCAAATTGTTCTGGTCGAACCTCTCGACCCCGCCGCGCCCGACCGGTTAGAAAGTCAGCCTTGATCTTGGGCCTCCCAAAGGCCAGGTGATCCCTGAAATTGGACACCCCCCTTCATCGCAAAACCACTGAGCGCGCACGCGCGTTTCTCCAGGCGGCCGACGCTGCTCGAACCGCTGGAACACTTGATATTGGCATATTCTTCGACATCGGTAGCCTACTGCGCTTGCTGTTGGTTTCGCTCTAGACGGCCAGTCTCACCTAGAAACCTGAGAAGAGTAACCAAGAGGTCGTGCACCTTCGGGGGTCGGAAGACATAGCGGTGTCCTGCAGAGATCTGCCGGGCAAACTTCACCCCTTTGGACCATACCCTTTGAGTGCCAGGTCCATCAATCGACCGAAGGCCTTGTCGAGATTCACGTTGAGGCGGTACGCGCGCGTTGTTTCGCCGGCCTTGAGCAGTTCCTGTTCCAGGGAAACGCTGTTGCCCGAATGTGTTATTTCCCATGATGCCTGAGGTTGCTTTGCGAAGGCCACCGCGTCCTCTGGACCACCCGTCATATGGCGCGGATTGGTCATAGCCTGTTTTTCGCTGGTCGCGGCTAACACGGCGTCAAAAGGCTGAACGTCTTGTGCCTTGAACGCCGGGGTGTTTGCGTTCGCCACGTTTGAGGCGATCGCAGTCTGACGCGCGGTGAGCCATTGGTTCTGCAGTGTGAGCAGCTTTGAGAAATAGACAGGGTCCATGCGTGCCACCTGGTGAGTGTCGATTGCTGCAGGCCATAAACGCCGTGGCTGACGCAAGCGCCACACGGTGGAGCGGCAGGCGCGCTTCCACAGGCGGCGCGGCCCTTGAGATCGGACCGACGGTTCTTGGATGCGATGATTGGGGAAGTGACGTGTGGCGAGTTTGCCGGCTTGGTGGCGGCCTATATCCGAAGAACGGCTATCTGCCGCTCGCGGACGCGTGGATCAATCAATGACGTGAAATGTGAAAACGCGCGCGCTGGCATCCCGGTCGCAGGCGCAATAAGAATGGCCTTTGCAACATCAACCGCGGCATTCGGAGGCAGCTCGATCGGCTGCCCACTCCGGGCGACGTCCAAAATGCTGGAATCGCTGCAACGCACCTCGTGCGCCGCTTCGATAGTGTGCCCACATTCGTCGCCGCCGGAAGCGGTTGCGGTGTAGTTGTGATGGCTTGCGTGCTCTGACGCATGCGTACCACCAACAAGCAACTCGAGCGCGTGATGGTCTGCCGACTTGCAATAGCGCAGTGGCGAAGCAGCCAGCATGGTTACCGGCAGAAATGCCAGGAGGAACAGGGTCGCAAGGACGCGTCTGAGGCGTTGCATTCCGTCAAAGACCCCGGTGGCGGATGCCGGCCGCTTTTTGGGCGACGATTCGGTTGCGTCGAACGATGACACACAGTGCGCGGGGCGTCCATACGATCAGACATTATCTGGGTGCGGATTATCGGTTGGGTGATAATGCCTGACTACCCCGGCTTGTGTTGCGGATCCGAAGCGCAGGGACCATGTGTCGTTTCATCTTGAGCGCCGGCCTTTCGATTAGCAGCCAGGAAGCGATGCCGAACATCGCGCTGACCAGGACGGTTGTAACCTGATGCCCAATCGCCGTGACTGAGGGCACCAGGTACAGCACCGTCTGCCCGATCGGCCATCCGTAAATGTAGATGCCGTACGAGGCGTCGAAGCGGTCAGTGAGTGTGGATGCGTGGCCCCAGAGGCGGGTGCCGAAGGTCAAACTCAGTACTGCCGTTGCAAGCAGAAGGGCTGGCACGCCGAGGCGTGTCGGAAACAGCGCCAGGGCCAGACCCGCTACGAGTGCGCAAAGGACGGCGGAGTAGCGCACATGGGCGCGCAGTTCATAAGCTGCCGCGCCCAGGCAAAAGCACAAGAGGAAACGCCTTAGGTTGTCGACGGTCGTCTTGGGAGAGGTGACCGCGCTCACAAAGGTAAGCGTGAGCACAGCTATGGCGATTGCCAACACCTGTCCCGCATGCGTCTTCAATCCAAAGCCGGTTAGTATCGCAAGGAGCGCGTAACACAGGACTTCATACTTCAACGTCCAAAGCGAAAGATTGCTCTCACCCGCAACCGGCAACGTGTCAAACACGCCGGGCAAGGTGGCTTTCGCTGTCACAAGCGTGATCGTCTTCCCGATGTAGCCGATGACTTGTGCATCAGCGAGGTACGCTGGAAGCGGCAAGGTGGTCGTCACGGTCCCAATGCCAACACTGTCAAAGCCACGCACACGAATAGTGCCGGCATGATCCGCAGGAACCGGGCCCAGACGTATTGCCCGAATGAACGGCTGCGGGCGAGGCTCATGGCGATCAGGACGCCACTTAGGCAAAAAAACACATGCACCGCATGCTGACCGAGCGTGAAGCCAGTCCAGGCCTCCAGCGGATCGGTGATTTCTCCGCTGAAGATGCCGTAGTTGTGTTAGACCACCACCGCCATCGCCGCGAGTGCGCGCACGAGTGAAAAGCTATTGCTTCCAGCCCCTTCGTGATCACAAAGAAGCCGTCCTCGCATCATCACTGTCATCCAGGTCCCGTCGCATGGCGCGCAAATCGCGTCTCGACCAGGAAACTCACATTCCTTTAGAGAGGGATACTGCAGCTGCAACGGTTACGCGCGGTTACAAATCAGTCCTGCGAGGGCCCAGCATCCGCGGGTACGATGGGCCCGGCGAGGTCGCGCGATCACGCTCGCCACACCAATGGTATTCCACACTTCGTTGCTGAAGTCTGGCATCCTAGTTGTTTGCGTAGCGAAGCCCCGTGGCGCTTCCCCGGCGGCCGGCGCCAGCTTTGTCGCATCGAATGCAAAGCATCCCGTGTGCCACAAGACGGCCCACCTATCCTGGCCCCTGAATTAAGCATGACCCAGCAGGCGCATATTCTGATCGTCGATGACGATCGCGACATCCGAACGCTTCTCTCCCGCTTTCTGCAAAGCCATGGCTTTGTTGCCTCTGTCGCCGCGAGCGGCAAGGAAATGCGGGCGTTCCTTGCCAACCAGCATGTGGACCTCATTGTTCTTGATCGCGTCATGCCAGGCGAGGACGGGCTCGAACTCTGTCACGAACTCCAGCAAACCACACGCGTACCCGTCATCCTTCTTTCGCTTCTCGGTTCTGAGAACGATCGCATCGAGGGCTTTGAAGCGGGCGCCGACGACTACGTGCTGAAGCCCTTCAGCCCTGCAGAGCTGCTCGGTCGGATTCGGGCAGTTCTGCGCCGCGCAAATGACCTGCCGCGCGGCAACACAGCCAGCGCGTCAACCGTTGAGTTTCTGGGCTGGGTGCTGGATCGGAGTAAGCGGCAACTCTTCGCGCCCGATGGCAGCCTCGTCACCCTCACCGATGGCGATTACGAACTGCTCGAGGTGTTTGTCGACTATCCGCAGATGGTATTGACCCGTGACCAACTTCTCGGTCGCACCCGGGGTAAACATACCGGGCCCTTCCACCGTAGCATGGACATGCGTATCGCGAGGCTGCGCCGCAAGATCGAGACAGGCGCCGACCAACCCGCCATCATCAGGACGCTACGCAACAAGGGCTACGTCTTCATGCCCGACGTCAAGGTTCGCGAGGAATAGCCGTGCTACTCAACAGCCTTAAGTCGAGGATGCTCCTCGTCCTCATGCTGGGGCTGCTGCTTTCCCATTTCCTGGGTCTGTGGCTTTACGCCAGAAAGCACGATGAGGCCGCATCGCTCCTCCAAGATACCCTGCTGGCCGAACGCATCGCCCTCGTCACGCATCTTCTTGAAACCACCCCGCAGGGCGAACAGGAGCAACTGGTCAAGAAGCTTTCCAGCGTTCTGGTCAAAGTACAGCCCGGAGGCACCGTTGGAGGAGGGGAGTGGCACATCTTTGAATCCCGCCCACACCTCTTTGAGCACTTACTGGGGCTTTTTCTCAACCGGCCGAGTCACGAGGGCATTACCAGCGAACATCAGCCTGCGAACCGGTCGGACCGCCGGAGCCTCCTCTCCATGCTCAGCGCGGAACTTAATCCCGCCCATCGTCAACTTCCTGAGCGAACCCTGGAGGACATCGTCAAGATCGGTCAGATGAAAACGGAAGTGCAGCTCACAACAGGTAGCAGCATCACCGTCACCAATCAATGGCTGGGGGTCAGCCCATTCTCCATCGCGCAGATCTGGGCGCCTCTCGGGGCAGTGTTGATAGCAGTGTTTCTTTGCGGCTCCTGGGTCATTGCACGCGCGACCCAGCCCCTGACCGACCTTGCCAACGCTGCAGCGCGCCTGGGCGGCGATATCCGTGCTGCGCCTTTGGCGATCTCTGGGGCAACGGAAGTGCAATCAGCCTCCCGCGCATTCAACGCCATGCAGGAGCGCATTCAACGGCTGGTGGAAGACCGTACGGCGTTCGCAACAGCGCTTGCTCACGATATCGGAACGCCCATCACCCGGCTGCTGCTCAGGCTCGAGGAACTTCCGCCATCAGACGTCAAGAAAGACATCGAGCGCGATATCACCCATATGCAACGCATGGTGCGGGCGACACTCGATTTCGCGCGCAGCGATTTTAATGCCGAGCGGACGGAGATTGTGGATGTCGCCGATCTCATTGGCGATATCGCCGCGGCCATGTCCCTCGCGCATCGCCGCCTTTCGGTGCGCGTGCCGCCCGGATTGACCATCCAGACCAGGCCGACCCGGCTTCACCGCGCCATCAGCAATATCGCCGAGAATGCCCTCAAGTATGGAGGCGAAGCGACCATCGCCGCGCGCATCTTCGAGAATCCCTCGCGCCTTGAGGTCCGCGTCGAGGATCGCGGTCCTGGTATCCCCAAGCATCTTCACGAGGAAGCCTTCCGGCCGTTTCGCAGGTTGGTCGAACGATCGGATGCCTCTCCCTCCGGGACCGGCCTCGGACTTTCCATCGCCCGAAGCATCGCACGCAGCCTCGGAGGTGATGTTACGCTGCAGAACCGGCAGGAGGGAGGACTGCGCGCGACGCTTTCGATCCCCCTTTAGCGCTTGGATCCGAGGGTAAATTACGCAACAAGCGGGCGCGCTCCTGAGCCTCGATCGGTTCCAGATCAGCACGGCTTCATCTCCCTCCGCATTAACAAACAACGCCGCGTGAAGCGGCTGCGCCAGCAACGGCGCGTCGAGCACCACGGATAGATAGGGCGTCCCCCGCTCACTTGTGCGCTTCCATGCGGAGCCGATCTCGACACTTCCGCAGGTCGTCTGCGCAGTGATGAGGTACTCAGGTTGACGATCCGACGGCGTCTCGCCAGCTACAACCTGCATCTGGAAGTTCAGACAGACCAGGCCACCCTGGAAGCGATCAGATCTTCCGTCATACTTGAAACGTCCAATGATCATGCGGGTCTCCATCCACTTGATGTGTGTAAGACCCATACATCCTCGGTCCCGAATCAGCGCGCGGAATGATTGGTACAGCGTGACACTCCGGGAGAGAGGATCCGCGCGCTTCGTGGCGATAGTGCATGCGCCCGCTAGTGTCTCTGACGTGACGTGGGTATTGTGGCGTCCCGCGGCGTCACCCAATATATCGTCTGGTTACATGCCGTTACACGAATTCCATCCGTTACTGGCGGTTACGTAATAGTTTGCATTTAGGAGCGCAAAATAATTTCATTCACATCGCATTCAGCGCGTCGGTGCCAATCTTGGTCCCATCAACTCGCCGCAACCGATTGGCGAGCCCTGTCGAAGAAAGGACAACCGATGTCTCGTACCGTTGCTTCCGCTGGTCTATTCGCATCTGCCCTCCTCGGACTGGGTCTTATGTCCGCACAAGCGGCGCCCGCAACTTCCTCGCTCGCCGGCCTTAGCAATGCTGGCACTAGCCTCAGTGAGCAGGCCAATTGGCGGCGCCAGCGCATGCACTATCGCCCCTACCATCATGGCCCGCGCCGTCACTGGTATCAGCGTCGCTGGTGGTAAAATGCGGTGAGGGCGGTGAGCAGGTTGTTCATTCAGCCAAATCTGCCACCATAGGATCTGCGCGAGATTCCTGGCCCTTGCCCCAGAGTCCGGCGTCGCCCATCGGCGCCGGACTTTTTGCTCAACGACTGCGGTGGCCACCACCAAAGGTCGTGTCGTTGAACCGTATTTTTGACGTCCCAGTTGGTTCATTCGGTTAGTGTCCCCTGAGATGCCGCGTCATTCACGAGTCGCCAATCCGCAGCCTTGGAGGGCTACGTGAGCGAGAATCGAAAGAAGCCTGCATTGGACGTTATGGAAATGCTGGTCGGCATGGTGATTGCGCTCGATGCCTTGCAGGATGTGTTAGCCAAACAGGGGGTGCTCGACACCAAGGCTTTGGCCCAGTCTATTTCATCGCGCGCCGAAAAGATGGGAGAGAATATCCCTGCAGCCCGGGCAATGCTTGAAATGCTGGCAAGCCGTTTGACCGATCCATCGGGGAAGGCCTTAAAGGACTTGTTGGACATGGACGTAAAGGGCTCCGCCTGACGTAGGTTTGCGCAGATCCCCGGCAGACCATGCGACCCTAACGCGTTGTGTCCGGCACTTCGATCCCGAGCGCGGTAGCGAGGTCGATCTGGTGATCCTGTTCATCGACCAGGATTTGCCGGATCTGCTCTGCCATGGCGAATTCTCCCAGCGCCTCGCATTGGCGAACACGATCGCGGTACGCGCGGATAGTCTCGGTCTCATTGTTGAGGTCGAACTGAAGCATTTCACGCGGGTTGCTGGACGTCTTGACAGGCTTGGGTGCCACCGTCGGCATCTCGCCAAGGTAGTCTATCTGTCTTGAAATAGTGAGGGCGTGCTTTAGCTCCTCAGCTGCATGGGTTTGAAGTTGAGCGGCTATCGCCATGTACTCCGCACCTTTCAGAACCTGCGAATAGACGACATACGCGATGACCGCCTGGTACTCCCTCGCCAAATCCTCGTTGAGCCGCCTTGCGAGTTCCTTGCGCGAGATCATGGCAGCTTTGTCGTTCGCTCCGTCGGCCATGGGGCGTCTCCTGCGTGGCGCGTGCATTATCACACGTGAACGCTTTCACCCACATGTCGGTTGCTGCGAAGAGCGCACCGAACCCCGTAGCTTCAGGTCGGCTGTACCCAATGAGCAGCCACGCTTGTGTGGGTCGGGCTTGGAACTTCAGCCGGGCAGGCAAGCAGACCGGTGACAGCTGCTAAGGCAAACTAGCCAACTCGTTAATTACGTCGTCTTCACCCTGAAGCTCATCCGGACGCTCGAGCAGAAGGCAAGGGCACCCACGGTTCTTCAACTCCTGGACGATCTCGGCGCCCAGTTGTCCGAGATCGACGCTTACAATAGCAGCCACAGCCAGGTTCCTTTCGAGGCCGCTAACTGCCAGCGGCACGCTATTCGCCGGGCCGATCGTCTCATACCCCGCCTTCTCCAGGGCGGCGCACAACCGCATGAACAATTCAGGCGTGGTCGTTGCAACGAGTACCGCTTGACCTCTGGCTCGCCCCATGACCGGGCCTCGCAATCTGCGCGTTCGTTCAAAGGCAAAGCGAATGCGTCGAATAGAGCAGCGCTTCGAGCCTCGGACGATAAACCTCTGCTGCCATGTTCGGGGCTAATGCGCACCCGAATTGTTTTGTAACCCGATGTAACCGCGCCAGGGACGGCAGGGAGCCGGCCTCGCCGAGAAAAAGGGGGATCGACGAAGCCGGCCCAGGGCGCGAGCTGTCAGTCCCGCGCCCATGATGCCTATCAGGAAGATCATCAGGTTGGCAGCGAGGTGCCGCTTCATTAACATCTATTTCTGAAGCGGTCTGATTGATTTCCATTATTTGTTGTCACCGCTCGTAACCGTGCGTCGTTTGCTACAGCCGATGGGCTAAGGCGATGATCCGGTGAGCATGAGGCCGTGCCTCGCGCGGCTATGCGTTGGATCGAGTCGAAGTGTTTCCCGGAAATCGATGGCAGCCTCACCATGCTGCCCGAGCATAAGGTGCACAGCTCCACGGTTGTAGCGTGCGGAAACATCCGACGGATCCAACGTAACTGCTTTGGAGAGATCATCTAGCGCGGCGCGCAAATTTCCGGTTCGCAGATGTGCGTTGCCCCGGTTGTAGTAGGCACCCGCGAAGCGATCGTTAAGACGAACGGCTTCCGAATAATCCTTGGTTGCCGCTTCGTAGGCGCCGAGCGTGAAGTGAGCCGTCCCGCGATTGTTAAGCACCTCGGCTTCATCTGGCCGAAGCCGCACTGCAGCGTGCAAATCGACCAGAGCGGCCGTCGCATTTCCTGCCCTCAGAAGCGCCACACCCCGTCCATTGTAGGCATGGCCGTCAAGCGGCTCGAGCGCCAGGGCGCGCGTGAAGTCCTCAATGGCCGGACCGTACTTGCCGGTATCAAGGAGAAGACTGCCACGATTGACATACGCTGTCGCATTGCCGGGATATAGTCGGAGAGCCTCATCGAAGTCATTCAACGCCTTGGCCAGCTCTTTGCGCCTGGCGTAGGCCACGCCGCGATTGTCTAAGGCGCGCGATCGCGCATCCACGTTGGCGCGGCTGTCATCGATAATGATCGAGCACGCTGTGATGCGCCTTTCAGGTTCGCCGTCTGCGCACGCCGAGGGGGATGGGGTCTGCGCCAGCGCGGCAGCGCCTATGATCGACGCTGCAAATGCGCCGATGAGACCTTCCGACAATGCGCGTGCCGTATTCATGTCATTTGTGGCGCATGCGCTGAATCAAATTGCGTTCGAGCCGAACATTACCATTCGCTTCGCCTGAGCCGTGAGGGGATGAGGCCCGAAATTTGTAACCTGGTGTAACGAAAGAGCAGGAAGTTGGACGCGGATCATTAACTGGGGTCTTTTCAACCGATCTGAGGGATGCGCAATGGTCGTCCGCGAAGGCAGCGCGACTCCACACGCCATTTGTGCTCGTGAGAGCGGGGCAGGCCGCGCAACGGATCCGACCGCGCCATGCGCCCCACCACCACCCCCACCCCAGTCATTTATGGCATCAGACATCTTCCTCACCCGGTTATTGGTTTTTCCCACGCCAGCTGGCTGGCAGGGCCTGACTGAGGTTTTCTGTTGGTTGCCCTTATTCGGGCTATCTCTTGGCCGGGGCGTGCATCACCATCAGGGCCTGCTGTGTGCAATGGGAAAGGCCCGTCATGCCCGCCCTGCAATGGCTGCGAGAAAAGGTTCACTTTCATCTGCCGGAACAGGATGTGAAGGCCATCCGCGACTTTGCGCTTCTATACTCGTTCTTTGAGGCGAAGGCGCTAAACGAAGTCAGGCCCGCCTAGGCTTGTTGCCGCGATCGACGCCTGGCAGGTGCAAGGCACGCTGGACCCTGCATGCTTCGAAATACCCATTGCTTAATTCAAGCATCGATATTTCCGCCACGGCCAGGAAGGGCCGCCTTTCACGAGCTGCATGTCGCCGACGCGTGGCGCTCGAGGTCTATGGAAACCGGTACGGATCATCCGTCGGATGATGCCGCTGGTATCCATGACTGTAGATGCCGTAGGACACGTCAATGCTCGCCGTGTCAGCGGTGATCCGAGAATTTTGTAACCTTGCGTAACAGTTCGGCGATTGAGATCGCTGCATCCATTCCAAGCTCGATTGAGGTCACAATTGTGCCGCAGGATGGACCGGTGCGACGAAAGCATGCGCACAAATTCTTCCTGTACCCTGATCAAAGACGAAGGAGGGCAAACATGCCAAAGCTATTTTTCTCCGGCCTCGCGCTTTGTGCGGGGATTGTCCTGCATGTTCAATCGTCACTTGCCGCCCCGCCAGTGATGCGGGGAATGTCAACCGCCCTACCGGCTGCGGCGGAGACAATCCAGCATCGGCACCACGGGCATCATAACCGCCGATATCACCACCATCAGCTCCGCAGGCATCGCGGCTACCAACCTCCGTACGGCTATTACCAGCCACCGGCGTATGGCAACTACTATGGTCCTGCATCGGTCCTTCCCTACGCATACATCCCAAGACATCATCACCAGCACCAGCACCACCACCACCACCATGGCCACCACTAGGCTGGACGAACCTCTACCCAATTTCCCCCCGCCACTTTTGCGCAGCGGAGGGTGGGGCCCGCGAGCAAATTACAGGTGTAGACAAATTCCTGAATTCCGCCGCCCGCCGGACTCCATTTGGTCAGCAAACAAGGTCCGGCGCCGTGAGCGGCGCGTGACCAGGCAAGGGGCAAGAATTGTCACGCAGAGTGGTTGACTGACTGAATCCCCTCTCGTCACTGCTGCACTATCGCACCACCACCGCCGCTGAAGGTGACGGCTCGGGGGGCGGCGGAGGGGGCGATAGTGCAGGCGCTGGCGCCGCCAGTTTGCCAGTACCTTACGTCGATCAAGCGCACTTCAATCCAGCCGGTTGCTCCAAGGGTCGGAACCAGGCCTCGGAACTAGCTTTGGCCTTGCCGCGTTTGCCCAGAAACGGACAAGCCAGTTTGACGCCGATGCAAAGCACTATCCTTAATTCCGTTGGCCTTCTCCTGGTCGCTGCGCTTGCCGGCACGATCCTCTCCTTACTTCTTCAGGATCACTTTGGCCGATCGATCCTCACCATAGCTGTGGGTCCGGCTATATGCGCCGCTGGTGCAGGACTTGTGGCCCTCTGGATGAGAAAGCAGGGTGCCAAATGAGCGTGTCCACAAGGGCTGTTGAGCCGCACCGGCCCAGAGCACTGCTCAAGCGGCTCGGAGCCGGTCTGATCACCGGCGCTTCGGATGATGATCCTTCGGGCATCGGGACGTACAGCCAGGCGGGCGCCCAACTGGGATACAGCATCGGCTGGACGATGCTGCTTTCTTTCCCCCTCATGGTCGCCATCCAGGAAATCAGCGCTCGCATCGGGCGCACCACCGGCCACGGCATCGCTGGTATCCTTTGCAGGCATTACCCATCCTGGGTCCTCTACAGCAGCGTCTCCCTCCTGTTCCTGGCCAACACCATCAACATCGGTGCCGATCTCAGCGCTATGGCTGAAGCAGTGCGCCTTCTTATCGGCGGACCAGGATTCCTTTACGTGATCGTCTTTGGCGCGTTTAGCGTCGTGACCATGATCTTCATGACCTATGCACGGTACATCAACCTGTTGAAGTGGCTTACCCTCAGTCTATTCGCGTATGTCGCTGCCGTGTTCGCTGTAAAGATTCCCTGGTCGGCAGCATTGATGGGGCTCTTTGTACCTAACGTCTCCTGGAACTCGGATTATTTCACGACGCTCGTTGCTATCCTTGGCACCACGATCTCACCCTATCTCTTCTTCTGGCAGGCTTCTCAGGAGGCCGAAGACCAGCGTGTCAATCCGAAGGAGCGCCCGCTTCTGCGCGCACCGGACCAGGCGCCGGATGCCTTCAGTCGCATTCGCCTCGACACGATGATTGGCATGGCATTCTCCAACATCATCGCGATCGCCATCATCTTCACGACCGCTGCGACGTTGCATGCAAATGGTACCACAAACATCGAGTCATCCACGCAGGCTGCGGAAGCCTTGCGACCAATCGCAGGGCCCTTCGCTTTCTTCATTTTTGCACTTGGCATCGTGGGCACCGGTCTGTTGGCAATCCCCGTGCTGGCGGGTTCGGCGGCCTATGCCGTGGGCGAGGCCTGCCGGTGGCCGGTCGGCCTCGGACGTAGGCCCAGTCGCGCCGAAGCCTTCTACGGAACGCTCGCCCTATCCGTCCTGGCCGGTGTCGCGATGACCTTTACGTCCATCGATCCGATTAAGGCGCTTTACTGGAGCGCCGTGATCAACGGCATCATCGCGGCGCCCATCATGATCATCATGATGCTGATGACGGCGCGTCGAAGCATCATGGGAGATTTTGTGATCGGAGGTTGGCTCCGCATCTTGGGATGGGCTGCCACGGCCGTCATGGTATGTTGCATCTTCGGTATGATGGTCGGTCGTTGAATGCTATCCCGGTTCATCCCTGCCTGTCCTGTAAGGCCCGCCGAAATGATGGTTACCCTCTACGCTCGGCAGCGGCAGTCGCACGCAAGGAATTTTGGATGATGTCGAACATGAACACATGGGAGGTACTCTCACATGTGATGAGCCTGGCGATCGCCTACGCGTTGGCGCTTCCCATCGGATGGAACCGCGAGCAAGAAGAACGAAGCGGCGGCATTCGCCCTTCCGACTGGTCGCCATATCGAGGGGCAGACACGCACGCATCATTGAAGGCGTTATCGTCGGTGTCGGCTTCATCGGCGGAGGAGCCATAATTAAAAAGGATCTGCAGGCAGTCGGCACTGCGACGGCAGCGAGCTTGTGGGCTACAGGTGCATTCGGAGGGGCGGTTGGATACGGGCTCTACGATATCGCCGCCATCCTCAGTCTCAGTATCTACGTCATTTTTCGCAATGCTGCTCCCCTCAAATCGCCCGCTCAAGAACCTGATGAACATGCGCACCGCGATCGCATGTAGCTTTCCGCGTTATTGAAACTGTGCGTAAGAAGCAGCGGCGAATTGTCGTGAATGGACGGTCACCCAATTCCTAAAATTTTGACGATCCGCCCTGGCATTGAAAAAGTGATTTGGCCAGTTCGCGGCGCGCCCGGTACACGCGAGTTTCCACCGCCTTGGCCGAAATCTTCAGGAGTTGCGCACACTCGCTCTGCGGGCGCTCCTCAATCGCATACAAAATGAAGGCCTCGCGCAAGGAAGCGGGTAACCGCTCGATGTGCGCCAGCAACGTACGTAGCTCCTGCCGTGCTCCTAAGATGGCATCGGCGCTTACCGAGACGCTCATCGTCTGCGCCTCAAGACTGGCCTCCAGCGATACTTCCTGCGGGCGCCGTCTCCGTCGCCGGCGCCGGTCGCGACACAGGTTCAGCGTTAGTAGGGCGATGAGAAGTCCCGCCATGGCAGCCATGCTCATCGAGGTCAGCCGATACTGCGGCAGCAACCACTCCGCAAGATGAGCCTCCAGGCGGCGCGGCCAGGTCTCGCGCTGTTCGGCAATGGCAAACCAAACCCGCGCCTCCAGGCTGTGCAAGGGCATGGCCGGGGCACGCTGCTGCGCCACGTGCTGGCACAAGCTTTGCAGGGAAGACTTATCGAAAGACATGATTGAGTATACTCCTTTTCTCACATGATACGAAAAACAAGGTCACGCCCCTCATATTGGAAACCTATGACATTATTAGAGACATTATATATGTCCGCCTCCGGTCGCGCGAGGGATGTGAGGCTGCGGGACGTAGTAGGAGACAACCCGGCCCCCTGCGGCTGGACATTCCTACCAGAGAGGCGAACATGACCAAGACAACAACTTTTCGCGTGCTGTTGGGCCTAACCGGCCTAATGCTGCTGGCTCTCCCTTCCACGTCACACGCCGCACGCGCGGTGTCCGCTCACAGCCCGCCGGAGGTCTATGACACGACCGCACCGCGTCCGGCGGAGCGCACGGGTGCGCAACGTTGTTACGAAGAGCCAAAGGGCTTTCGCAACAACATCCATTTCAACCCTCCCTGCGCAACGGCACCGCGCGATGCTCATCCGCCCATGCCTGGCGCGCGGAATGAGGAGACGGGAGGCAATCACAACCACTCCTGACCGTTGCCAACAAGGGCGAAGGGGCCGCCTCGCCGGGCGGTCCCCTATGAATATGCACAGATTATATTTTAATTATTTGGTAATGCAATTATTGCATTATCACGCCTCACAGTTTTTTTAATATGCGCACCTCTAAACCGATCACACGTTTTCTGGCCTTGGTCATTGCCCTCGCGCTCATCGCCGCGGGCACGCCCGCCGTCGCACTGACGCCGCCGCCCTGTCCCATGCTGCAGGGAGCCAACGCATCACCTGACTGCGCCGAGATGCAGGCCAAGCCGTGCGAGCATTGCCCGGCGACCA
>JAOWBP010051820.1:0-14499 GCA_028571105.1 Tragopan temminckii | reverse complement strand
GGGGGTTGGAGATTTATGATCCTTGTGGTCCCTTCCAACCCTGGCCATTCTGTGATTCTGTGATTCTGTGATTCTGAGTGCTCCAGTATTTGTCCTAGATTCGCAGATTCAGAGAGTGCTTCCTCTGACAAGAGGCTGGAGGTTTCTTCTTAAGCTCTGTTTTTCTTCTTGTCAAGTCCCCACATAATTCTTAGGTGAAATAAGGGCATGGAGGACTAATATGCAGTGGGAGCCATTGAGATTATTGGTGGAAAACAGAATTGATGCTCAGATGAAAGAGTAATGAGCTAGAAGAGTAAAAATGTCCTGTCAGACAACACTCCTAAGATCCTGAGGTCTGTGAAGAATAGGAAGAATTGACTCTCTCTTTATTCTGACAGAAGATTCACTGGAGGTGTTCTCCATGTCCAGCTGCCTTGCTATCCCCATGGGCAGCCTGTGGAAAAAGCACTATCTGACAGCCTTACAGCATGCTAACTTGTTAACACATTCAGGTGTATGTAGTCCTGCTTGTTCTGAAAAGCCTGCCTTGTGTGAAAGAGCCTGCAAAAGAGGCAGGATGTGGCAGGTGAGTCTGACCCTAAGGTCAATAAATGTGCAGACGCTCAAGATGTTGTTGGGCACTTGGCACATGCCCAATTTCATTATGCTATTAGTTACCCATCTCAAAGCAAGATTCCACATCTATGGGTCCATCTGTGATGACTTGGAAAAGACCCTGACCTCCACCACAACTTGAGCTAAGAGTTACTGTAATGCAAAAACTAAACTGACTGGAAGCATTCTTTTGAACTCAAATAGGTTTTGCCATCAAAAGTAGTAACCTATGTCTTGGTGTGGCTTTCATATTTGCATGGAGAAAAACAAGTAACAGTCAGTAACCAAAGTAGTGGATGTGATTAATAGGCATTGTCTCAAATTTCTTTTTTGTTTTCACCAGGAAGAAGTAATGAAAAGCAGTCATGCTGGGAAACAGCCTTTAACTGACTAGAACCCATTCATTGTGGTGAGCACGATGATTTGGACATTATGTCACTGAGATTGATTCCAGTATTAAAGCTGATGCTCTCTGCAAGCTACAGCTGGTAAAATTCTCCAGTATGGTTTTGGTATCATCTGATTTGGGTTTTAACCTGGCAGAGGCCAGGCAGACGAAGACAGTAGATCCAAGAGTAATATCAGCTAACCAGTCCTGGAATACTAAACTGAGTGGTAAAATGAATTGCCTACCAAGGGCTTAGACTAAGAGCTGTGAAATGAAGCTGGCCCAGCAGTATGCAGGCCTTTTGTGGAGAGTGCTAACAGCCCACTCAGTCCTGACATGCTAACAAAACCAAATCAGGAAAAATCAATGCACAACAACAAGGCTACTTTGTTGAAGAAGAGGATATGGGTATTGGCTGTAGGTGATTCCTCTCTCTTTTCCATACAGGGAGAGATGATGTGGCTACACTTGGGTCAAGGCCTATCAAAAGGGACGTTAGGGCCTAGGGACAAGTCTAAAGGAATTGAATGCACAGCTCATCTTTTCTGCCTCCTGTGTTGGGTAAGGATATGGTAACAAACCAAAGGATCACTTCTTTGAATATGTGGCTTTGTGGCTGATGCCATCACCAGAACTCTGGGTTTTCTGACAACCAACTAGCCTATATGGTACCAGGTTTGTGAGCACCAGGTGGGGTTTGCCTTCTCAAAGAGAATGGTCCTTGGGGAAAAGCTAGCAGGACTCACTGGGAGGGCTTTAAACCAGATGTGAAGGGGGATGGGGGATGGACAGTGAGCCTTTCCATGATAAAGTCTGGCAGGGCATAACTATACTAGAGAGACAGGGGGCTAGTTCAACCCTCTGCCAGAGCAGGAACACCTAGACCAGGTCATAGAATCGTAGAATGGCCTGGTTTGAAAAGGACCACAATGATCATTTAGTTTCAACCCCCTGCTATGTGCAGAGTCACCAACCACCAGACCAGGCTGCCCGGTGCCACATCCAGCCTGGAATGATCACACAGGAACCTGTCCAGGCGGGTTTTGAATGCCTCCAGAGAAGGAGACCCCACAACCTCTCTGGGCAGCCCGTTCCAGTGTTCTTACTGTGAAGAAGTTTTTTCTTGTGTTTACGTGGAACCTCCTATGTTCCAGCTTGCACCCACTGTCCCTTGTTTTATCGTGACAAGTCACTGAGAAGAGCCTGGCTCCATCCTTCTGACACTCACCCTTTACATACTTGTGAACATCAATGAGGTCACCTCTCAATCTCTCCTTCTCCAAGCTAAAGAGACCCAGCTCCCTCAGCCTTCCCTTGTAAGGGAGATGCTCTACTCCCTTAACCATCTTTGTGGCTCTGTGCTGGACTCTCTCAAATAGTTCCCTGTCCTTCTTGAATGAAGGGGCCTCAGAACTGAACACAGTATTTCAGATGCAGTCTCACCAGGGCAGAGTGGAGGGGGAGGAGAACCTCTCCTTACTAACTGTCCCCCTTCTAACACACCCCAGCATGCCACTGCCTTCTTGACCACAAGGGAACAGTGCTGACTCATGATCATCCTGGTAAGGCCTTTGACACAGTACCCCACAACACTGGAAAGATATGGATTTGATGGGTGGACTGTCCGATGGACGAAGAACTGGCTGCAGGATGTAGTCCAGAGAGTGATGTCAGTGGTTCAATGTCTGGACGGAGTTTGGTGATGAGTGGTGTCCCCCAGGGGTTGGTGCTGGGGCCAGTACTCTTTAATATCTTCATCAGTAACATCAACAGTGGTGTCAGGTGCACCCTTAGTAAGTTTGTTGATGACATCAAGCTGTGGGATGCAGTTGACACACCAGAGAGATGGGATTCATGGGACAGTGGGCCATTCAGAAGGGCCTAAACAGGCTTGAGCACTGGGCCCAGGTGAACCTCAGGAAGTTCAGTAAATCCAAATGCAAGGCCTGCACCTGGGTCAAGGCAACCCCCATTACTAATACAAGCTAGGGGATGAATGGATTGAGAGCAGCCCTGCCAAAAGAGACCTGGGGGTACTGGTGGATGGGAAGCTGGGCATGAGTCAACAATGTGCCCTTGCAGCCCAGAAAACCAACCATACCCCGGGCTACATCCAAAGCAATGTGGCCAGTGGGGTGAGGGAGGAGATCTGCCCCTCTGCTCACCTGGAGCACTGCATCCAGATGTGGAGTCCTCAGTGCAGGAGAGACATGGAGCTGTTGGTGTGTGTCCAGAAGAGGGCCACAGAAATGATCCAAGGGATGGAACACCTCTCCTGTGAGGACAGGCTGAGAGAACTGGGGCTGCGCAGATGGAGAAGAGAAGGGAAGGCTGCGAGGTGAGCGGTCTGTGAGTATCTAAAGGGCAGCTACAGGAAAGAAGGGGACAGACTCTTTAGCAGGGTCTGTGGTTATATGACAAGGGGAAATGGTTTCCAGCTTAAAGAGGGGAGACGTAAGTTAGATATAAGGAAAAAGTCTTCTATAGTGTGGGTGGTGAGATATTGGAACAGGATGCCCAGAGGTGATGTGGTGGATGTCCCATCCCCTGGAGACTTTCAGGGCAAGGCTGGATCAGGCCCTGGGCAACCTGATCTAGGTGGTGTTCATTGCAGGGGAGCTGGACTAGATGACCTTTAAGTGTCCTTTGCAACTCTAAGGATTCTCTGATTCTGTGCCTTTGTGGAGTCAATCCATGTAGACATGCAGCAGTAGTAAGCCTGGAGGGAACTACAACTTTTAGAAAGCATGTTCAGGATTAAAGATGACAAAGTGAAATGATCCCACTGTCCTTCAAACCTGAACTTTAGTTTGAAATACCATATTTCAAAAGCACGTCTTATATCTTTAAACACTTTTGCACTGGAAGTTTCACTGTAGCCAGGAATCAGATCTATTCTTAGTGTACTGGAGCTATCCAAGATTAATGAAAGCAAATGGTGACTCTATCCCAGCCTTCTTAAGTGCGTTCTCTATCATCTGTGAGGACATAAAGTGCTTTTTATTGCTCTGCTGTGGATTTGAGCTTTGTGGGCTTTAAAAGGTTCCTGACAGGGACCTGGATCTATTTAGCAGTAGACTTTCCATTAGATTTCGCTATGGTGTTGGCATTTGTGAGTGTCCTTCCCCATGTATCTGACACATGAGATCACTTTTTAGTACTAACGTCACTGATGTTACTATAGTGTTTAATATAACATGCACTGTTTGCACTTAGTAAACAAGCCACAAGAGAAATGAGATGTCCTGAATAAGTGTGCAAATAAGAGTGCCAAATCCACTTTTCTAAAGAACAGGAACTGAGTTTGGCCAGCTGTACAGGGTCATAGCCCTACTCTGCTCTACCACATTGCTGGGCTTACCTCCTCTGCATCTTTTGGGGATGCTTGCTACATCATTTATAGAGAAGAGAACCTGTTTTATTGCTTCTCTGAGGCAACTGGAGGTGAAGACTTCATACCTAGAATCACCTCATGAAGAGGTACAAATATACTTGGAATTCTCACTTCAATCCAGCTCCTTTATGTACTGTTTACTCTTAAAAGTTAAATTACCAGCATGTACATCATAAAAAGGAACACGAGTGATTTGGGTGTTTTTATACTCCTAAGACATGGGGTTAAAACTAAAGACCATGTTGTCACTTCTAGATGACGTGATGCTGACTGTGATTTATGAGGGTCTGGTAGCCTGATCTATCACCCATCTGTCTCTCAGGTATATTTTGACATCTTCAGTGCTTGTTAGTGAGAGAATAAAGATATGACATTTTGGCATGACCTCTATATTACAAATCCTTTCAAGTGTTCAAGGGAGATGATCCCATTTGGACCTTGCTGCTGCATTTTTTCAGCTCAGTGTGTTATGTGGAGGATCAGCAAGTTAACAGCTCAAAATATGAGAGAGGAGACCAAACTAGTTTCAGTTTAGTGGATTCAGTGCAATCCTCCGTAGAAGTACTGTAGGCTACTTGCCCTGGCAATTCTGGAAGTGCACAGGGCATTTGTGCTTAGAAGCTGTGTACAGGAAAAACAAGGGAAAACTTGCCACTGTGACCTAAGTGAATACTTTGTCATTGTGCCATAGAATCTACTTATTCATTTATTTGGACTGGAACAATATGACTGATTCTAAGAGAATGTCTTTGTCCTTTCCATGGACAAAATGAATAACCAGTTTTGGACTCCTCAGATGTTGAAAAACTGCAGCAAATCCAGTGAAGGGCCACCAAGGTAGTCAGGAACTGGAACACACAGCATATGGCGAGATGGTGAAAGACCTGTATTGGCTTGTTTTCATGAAGAGGAAGCTCAGGTAGGGATGTTATTGTTGTTTTTCTAATACCTAAGAGGTGGCTGTGCAGAAGACTTCTTGGGAATGCAAAACAAAGCAAACATAAATAAACAAACCCAACAAAAATAATCACAAAAGCAATCAATACAAGCTGCAGGAATGGAAACCTGATTAGATACGGGGGAAAAAAAATTAAGCTGAAGAATGCCATAGCCCAGGGAGGTTGGGGATTATTTATCTGTGGATATTTTAAAAACTTGCCTAGATAAAATCGTGAGTAACCTGATGTAACTTCAAAGCTGGCCCTGTTCTGAGCAGGAGGCTGTACTGGATAAGCTCCAGATACTGCTTCCGATGAAGTTACTGTATAGTTTATGTGCTACAATCCAAACAGGTGACTTTTCAGTATTGTTTGAATATTCAATGAGTTCAGTATTTTCAATATTGAAGTCTCTGAAAATTCTGTATAAATCGGGCTTTTAAAATCTTGGTTCTTTACTTCCTGTGCTGAGGGATCTTATCCGCATGTATAATTGGAGCATGCAGAGTCTCTTCTGCTTTCTGCTCATTTTGTCTGGCACAGATTGAGCTGGAGCAGCCTGGTGATTGGAGAGTCAAGCATTATACTACTGGTGGTTAGGCGAATATGGAAGGCTTAGGTTTGTGCCCTAAGAAGTTGGATATCTAGGCTTACCTGAATGCTGGCAAACTAGCAGTGCCAAGGCCTGGGCACAGATATTGTAAGTAGATCTTTTGTACTGTTAAATTATACTACACTCATTGCCATAATTAGTTGTCTTGGCCCGACTGACACTTACCTAGTCAGTCCAGAAACTGGTTTAAAGTTGTATATGGGACAGGATTGATTCCTATCGTGTTTCACCACTTTTGGAAGGTAAGAGTATTTAATAGTATTAATGTTGGTTGTTCCAACACAGTTGGCCTCAGGGCCTGGGAATGGGCCAGGGAAGTTTTCATTTACCAGCAGACATGCTAACCAAATAGCATAGGCTGGTCCTTAGCACAATTAAAATACAAATAGGAATAGTTAGGACCTGCTCTGGCAGATGGCGCTACATGACTCTTCGCTTGGCCATTATAACTTGGGTTCCATTTGCATTGGTTGGTGGGAGTGGCAAAGAGGCTGTAGCAGGGTCCCACAGTTGTCTGTTGGCAGTATGGCATTTTGTTTTTGGTGGGTAGCATAGGCAAGACTTTCTTCTCCTGGGGAAAAGCTACTACCTGCAAAAGATAGCAACAGGATTATGCTCACATACTATACTAAATACAATGAGAAAGAGCCTGCTGCCTGGTGCTGTGATTGGCTGACATCGTGTCTGCGTGGTGAAATCCTCTACCATGTACCCCTGCTCTTCTCAGAATATCCAGGGAAGCCTACTGCAAACTGACAATTGGAAACAGCCCTTGTGATATCTCACATTGGACCTCTGCAGTGTCTGGCATAATGCCAGTTGGCAAAATCGTGCTCACAGGATAACTCTTAAACTTGGTGAGGATTCAGGCCTTGTTTGGTTTTGTAGTGCCAGTGAAGCTGCTAAGGTCAGTATGGATAGAAATTGTAGCTTCCTCCAAGGGAGAAAGGAGCTTGTCAATACCAATATATGACTGATGGTGTCTAGAGAAGCTGGTGATGTTAGCACATTAGCATACAGCATATTCAGTGTGCTAACTCTACAGAACTGGATCCTGAAGAGTCAATCCAGTCTGTTGAGCTGGAGAGCGAGCCTGTGGCTTGTAACCATTGAAACTACTCATTCCTACAGGAGGAGAACCCAAAGGCTGATGATCCCAGGACCAGCCATGGAAGATGTGTGGGTAATTCCTCATCCTCCCATGGAGTGTTGTGCAGTGAGGCCACTGCACTGCCATAGAATGCTGTCTGTTTTGTGTGAAAACCAAAACAAATAAAAAGAATAGATACCCTCCATGAAATCTTGTCTAGTGAGTAGATTTGATGAGTTTCTCTTACTGGACAAATAAGATTTATTTGACAAAAAGATTTATTGACAAAAAGACAAATGCCAGATGTTTCCAGATGTTTCCATTGGAACTTCTGGCATTTGTTGTACAGCCGGTTGCAAGGAGTGCCCTCTGTGAGCAGAGCCCTGCACTGCCTCATCCATGTCAGATCACAGCCAGCTCCAGCTGCTCCTAAGCGACTGCCAATGGCCAGAGCTGAGCCCTGAGCAATGCTGGGTGTGCTGTGGGAGAGCAGACTGAGGAGAGGGAAAAACTGCTGTGCAACAGCAGCTGGGAGAGAGGATGAGAAATGGGAGAGAAGCAGCCCTGCAACCCTCAGTGCAGAAGGAGTGCAGGAGGTGCTCCAGGTGCAGAGCAGAAGTTCCCTGCAGTCCAGGAGCAATCCCTGCTCTCTCACTCCATGTTCTGAACTAGCCAGCTCTAGTAAGTATTGTGGACTAACCTCAGCCCCAGTGTGCCATTCCTCTGCACCACTCAGGAGGTGTGAAGGAGGGTGGGTGGGGATGAAGGTGTGAGTAGTTTGCTTTCAGTTCTTACTGCTCTCGTTTGTTAGCAGCAGCTCACAAATTACATTAATCTGCCTAATGTTTCGTCTGTTTTGTCTGTAACAGTAATTGGTTTGATATCTCATTGTCCTTATCTCAACCTGTGATCCTTTTCTCATCATATTTTCTCTACTTGATCTGTTGAAGGAGAGAGAGAGAGAGCAACATTGTGGTGTTTAGTTGCCTATTGGTGTTAAGCCATCACACTTTCTGTATCATTCAATACCTTTTAGGGTCCATTTTCACTTTCCCTGCTTCCTAACGAGTGACCAAATGGGTTTGTATTCTTTTCTCGGTAGATTTTCTATTGCTATAACTCCTTAATGTTAAACAAAAACTATCTTGTTGATTCCCACTGTCATTGGCTATGAAAATTTGGAGAGCTTGTCCTCTCTGTTTTACATGAGAAAACAGTAGCAAACAATCTGATGAGTACTTACTTTTGGAGCTTTGCATATTCTCAAGTCCTGACCTGACAAATATTTATACCTGCATGGAACAAACACATTTAATAGAATATTTCTACCTAGATGGTGGACAGTAAAACTGTAATTATTTGACCACATTGTACCCCTTCTTGGGCTTAGAAATACAGCATCTGCTAAGAATAGACAGGGACAATGACCAATTCTGTCTGCAGAAGCAGCATGGAATCTGCAGAGTTGAGACAGCTCTCTTGTACATAGCATAGGCTAAAAAACCTCACAGACCTACCCACACTCACTCTCTCTCTTCCCATCAAAATGAAACAAGCAAAATCTGCAAAAAAATCTACCCACTCAAATCAGTTTTACTCTTCCCTGAACAAGTTCACAAAGCCCATCTTGCTCATACCCATAAAGTGGAAAGTTGCTAATAATTTTGCATGTTGCTGTGATCAGTTGCATTATCAGACAGCTAAATAAATGATAAACCAATAAGTGATACACATCATGAATTCCATGTGCATATTTTAACTGTTATCCATGTATTTTCTTTTCCTATGGCAGTTATTTAATTTACAAGGAAGCGTGTAGTGTTTCTGGATAAATGCACTGGAAAGAGACTCCTGAGATCTTTTTTCCATGCCCTGTCCTTTTTCCTTTATAGACTGCAAGTCAGCTACTGCTCTCCAACTCATGATCAAGCGCTGCCATGGGAAAAGAAGTTGTAGCATATATGCCAGCACCTATGAATTTGGAGATCCTTGTTATCCCGGCATCCAAAAACATCTGAATGTCATCTATACCTGTGGTGAGTCACAAAAAAAGCTCTCATTGGGGTATCTGTTTGATGAGCAGCAGTGAAGAATGAGAAGAGTTATGAATGTACATAAAAAGTTGTTGAGCTTCCACTTGACTCATTGTTATTTTCATTTGGTTAAATGGAAAGCCTGTGGATTACCTGAGAGGTTTAATTCAGTCTCTTTTCCTACTTATTGGGTTGACAGAAAAAAACAGAAACATGGAAATGACATTTTGTTAACCCATTCAACACTGCCTCCTCAAGGCAGCAAATTCTGTCAGCCCATTTGATGGTTGGACTAGATGACCTTAGTGATCTTTTCCAGCATTAATGATTCTATGATCCATCAGATGCTTATATCCTGAATGTTATCTTGCTGTTTCATTTTCCTGCAGAAAAGTTATGGTTAACAGTAGAATCCTTTCTATTTTGTTCCGTATTTCATTTTTTACCAAACAATAAGGCAATCACTAATCCATACCCATGGCATTTGTTGAATAAACTTCAGGTGAATATGGCAATATTTTCCTAAGAAAATATGTTGTTTGAAAATAATATGTCTTCAGTTGGGATGATAAGTCACAGTGCTGAGTAGACAGAGACTCCTATCTGACTAATCCTCCTGTGCTGCAGAAGAGAACGATTGTTCCTCTCTGAATGATGTAGTATGAAAACAACTTCAGGTCTGATTTTTCCAGTGAAGAAATTTTTATCATTTGTAGCTGATAGATATGAAAATATTTGCTTGAGGGTTTTGTTTGTATAGTTGTTGCTAGGATCAGCTTTACCTCTCCCTCTGTTTCTTTATACATTCACTGAAAAGAGAAATCCTGGCGCTGTTCTGGATCTTCTGAGTAGATGAGCCATCTGATGTAGCAGAGGAGGTGCTGGCTATATCTCCAGACAACAGCAAATCTGTGGATGAATCCCTATGTGCAACAGCAGCATGCCAAATCTCACATATGATTTTTGATATGGAGATGCTATAGAATTTGAATAGATGCTGTAGCGTGGCTGATGTGTAGCCTGTTCAAAAACAGAGTGAGAGAATCAGGAGCATGAAGCTCTGAACAGCTGCCTGGCTGTTGTTTCATTTGGCAGAAACAGCGGGAATGTTAAACTTTTTTTTCCCTTGTCACTTCTTTGTTTTTGTTTGAAATGATTTTGCAAGAAACAGAAATATTATTTATTCAAAGTCTTGCAAATTTTCTTGCCAGGGAGTTGATACTGTTATATTATTTTTTTCATAAACAGATTTTAGAGAATCTCATTCTCATGGGGATGTGAGCTCCATAATTCAAAATCAGGAACAAACCAAATAAGGCCCCATGATGTATTTCCAAGAAGATATCTCCTTCAAAGCCCTATGCAGCCTCCTTCAGGCATTGTGGTTCTGATCCCAAAGTCTACTATAGAAGGCATTGTTGATCTCTTAGTATGACTTCAGCTTTCCTAGTTAAAGCCTAACTGCATCAGGAAATGAGTCATGCCTGAGAGCACAATATGCCATGTTTTGATTTCCAGTGGGTGAAATCTGCCTCGTTATTTGAGGGTGTCCATGGTTCCTTTTCAAAACCATGATCTGAGCTGTCTGAGATGTCATGATTCAGCATGTCTGAGCTGGATTTTGTGATCATCAGACGCATAATTCTCCTCTCAAAAAGCAAAATCCTTCAAAATATAAAACCCAACTAAACAAGAAATCAAATTCTAGTTCCACATGGTCATGCTGGATGAAAGTTAATTCTGGTATTCTCTTAGAAGAAATTATAAAACCAAGCAACTTGATGTTTTATAGTTTAAAGAATAATTGCGGTGTATTCCTGTTAGATATCTCCTTGTTTCAGGTTTTCATAAAGATGCATGCATTATTACTCCTACTGTGATGTTCTCTCACTTTCACAAAACCCATGGGAGTGAAAAGGGACAGGCTTTGACTGCTGTAGGGGAAATGCTAAGTCATGGCCTGAGCCAGTGATGGAGCACCTGGTAGGAAGGCAGGGCCAGCCCAGGGGAGCTCAGCTGCATGCAGTGTACTGAGGACCGGAAGGACAGGAGGCAGGATCCACCCCTTCCCAGCCCTCATTTAAGGGTTGGCAGTGAGGTGAGGGGATTTGGTGGAGGTCCCTGCACGCCTGAGGTCTTCCAAAGGTAAGCTTCTTTCTTTTCCTTCATTCCTGTGTCCACAGCTGCAGCATTTGGGCTCATTCTTATTTACTGTAGCCAAAGACTTTGCCACCCTGCTATTATTAGAGTACTTTCCATCCCATTATAGCATTGCAACTGCTAAAAGTGATTCAAATGGATTTCTTTTGATTAAGGCAATCTCTTCTGTCACCTATGTCTTGATACGTATCTTTTTTCCCTGCCTCTTGCAGTTAGAAACACTGGATTTATGCAGAGTGGGTTGTGGCTTTGATGGTTTTCAATGGAGAGAAGTGAAAGACACAGAGTAGCCCTAGCATCACTTGGAGGCAAGACAGATGTACATCACAGGTTTCTCTGAGCATCACTTCAGCCGTGGTCTAACTGACCATATCACTTGTATTACTTGTGACAAAAAAACTGATGTGTCCATGCCAAGAGTTACTGACCATCAGTGCTTCTTCAGAAGAGAAGTTAAGAGCAGGCCCACGGACGGATGTGCTACTCTGCATGGGAGGACCTTCAAACACCCATTTTCCTTGTGAGAAACTTTACTAGCTGTAGGTTCAGGGCAGCTGAACTCTGCTCTTGGTGCTAAAATATGAACAGGGCTGGAAAGGGAATTGCTGACAGCAATTCATGAAAAAAGAAAAAAAAGCAATGAGAGATTACTTTGTGAGGTGATAAAGGATTATATAAATTCAAAACTCGTATTGTGAGCAGAAATCATGGCCCTTTTGCTGAGGTGGGCTTTGTGACTGCTGTTAGTGGTGCAATATTGCAAACTGGTGCAGTTTGCATAGAGAAACAGTGAACAGCAAGTGATGTGACATCTCCAAGTCCTGATAGGAGTACATCTGAAAAAGTCTCTTGGACTGTTCAGTGGTTTGGTTATCAGGTCTACATAACTGGTAATTGTAGAGCTCTGTTAGATATTGCTATAACACAGGTAACTCATAAATGCCTTGGAAAATCCTGCAGGTCTGTTGCATTAATAAACCTGCCATCCTGCTTGATGAGATAATAAACGAAGTCCCAGAAGCCTCACTTTATAACTTGGTGAAAGAACTTGGTAAGTAAAGGATAAAACATGACTGCAATCGTCAGCCAATGCTGTTTTATGGTAGCTTGGTGCTACTGAGAAACTAAAAAGGCTGATGAGAGGTGATGGAGATGATCTGGGGTGATCTCTGGATACTTGGAAAAGCAATTTGGCTAACTCCAAAATGTTGTGGTTTAATAAATAACCTATGTATGTTAGACTAGAGGCAGGATGTTTTAGATGAGAGTGCTGATGTGGTTGCCTTTTTAATTGTGATGAGGAGAGAAGATCTGCACAAAGGCTCTCCTGTCACCTCAAAAGGACCGCGCTGTTGCCCATTACCTCCTGCATAGTGAATCTGTCAGCGTTTCCGACTGGATGTATGTAATGGTACTTATTTCTGCAAAAACGTATGAATTCATGAACGTAGAAAATGTGCTTTTATTACTGCTGAAGTGCTTTCTCTTGATATAAAAAACAATGTCCAGGATCCCCAACAAATGAGGAAAAAAGCAATTCCAGACTTCAAATTAAGATCAAAACCCTTTGGATCCCTTTTGAAACAAGGCAATGCAGGCAGCCTCTTGCTAGAGAAATATATAAAAGGGACTTCTTTTCATCAGAAATTACAAAACTGATTTTTGCTAGCAAACGAACATTTCAGGCAACTTAGCTCCAACAATATTAAACTGGATGTACGGTGTTTGAAACTGTCTGTTTAACAGAGTTCTTTTGCCATATGGTAAAGCAGAACTCAAAGGCACTCAGATTTTAAAGTAATGGCCATGTAGTTTGACCAAGTAAATGAAGAATAGAATAATAATATAATCCCAATACATAGCTACTTTCATTGTCACAAATCAAGGCTCAGATGAGGTTTGGGACGTATGTTCAAAGCCTGAGTCTTATTTTCCTAAGATGATAGAAGCTTGTCTAGTGTTTTTTTTTTTTTTTTTTTTGTATCAAACCTGTGCTTTTGGTCAAGTTATATGCATCTCTTAAACAGCTATCCAGTCCCCTGTAATGACTACGAATAATGAAAAATTCATGAAGTGGGATTCATCTAACCAAGTGCAGGCATATAAGCCATAGAGATTTACAATGTAAACATTCCCATCTGAGAAAAATTCCTTTTATTGGTAATGGAGAGGAACAGCTGTTTTTGAGGCACAAATCATCTCATCCCAAAGCAGATGCCTGAAAGAGATGAACAGCATATTTGAGGTAACAGTTCCCCTGTGCTAACTGTAAATGGAGCTGCTTATACTTAGTTGAGTGGCCATGACAGATACTGTTATCTATACACAAGACTTCTACAGTGCACATATCTGTGTCTGATTAGATGGCTTTCAACTGGTATGTTCTTGGTCGAGTGCTCATTTTGGTCAAAATTACTACTGCCATGTAATGATAATTACAATACCTGTCTTTTTTTCCTTGTGCATCCTGGTTTCCACTCCCGCCGTTTGATTTTTCTGATCTTTTGTTCTTAGTTTTGCTGTAGACTGCCATGGACTGCAGTTGGTGGTATGGGAGAGAGTGCAGAGTAGCTTTTCATTTGCTTATAGCATTTGTTTCCCGTTCCTGCAACCAAATGGATGTATTGAACCTCCTTGCAGCCTTCTATATATTTCCATCTAAGGAAGGAAAAGAAAAAAGGCCTTACTGAAAATCGTGTAGGACTTCTACTGTGGAAGAAGAGAGTCCCATAGAGCACTAGTTAAATTACTCTGACACTCCTGACACACTGAGGTGTATGCACCTGAATCCTTTATTCCTTTTATTCCATTTTTTGTTGTTGTTGTTGTTTTACTTGATAAGGACCACCATCTAAAAGTCACGGTGCAGTGGGTAAGGGGCTCAGTGTGGGGTTCTCATGTAGTGTAAAGGGCTGCTGCAGGGTTGTTTTGCCCAGAGGGTGCAGCTGGAGGTACAGCCATGGCAGGTGTATGTAAAGACTTTGTGGAGGGGCTGATGGCAGGAATGGTGGGAGGGCAGGTGGGATTTTTTTTTTCCTTCTGATATTACCTATGTTTTTTAGAGACTTTTAGAAATGTGTTAGTACATACCCATAATGCCTGCTGCAATAATTGTAATGGTAGACTAACATAACCAAGATTTTATGTTGGCTGACAAATCTTTGAGGTTTCTAAACAGTTGCTATTGTCAAATGATTTTCTCTGGCATAAATGTGCAAGTCCTTGGGGCTGAACAGCAATCTGCCAAACAGAGAACTGGTCCCAGGCTGAGTGTGGCTTTGTGAGT
>JAOWBP010051818.1:4012-14504 GCA_028571105.1 Tragopan temminckii | reverse complement strand
GGGAAGGGAAGGGAAGGGAAGGGAAGGGAAGGGAAGGGAAGGGAAGGGAAGGGAAGGGAAGGGAAGGGAAGGGAGGCTTGGATGAAAAGGTCATGCCATGTTTTGGGTTAGAAAAGATGTCCAGAGGTCTCCAGCCCAACCTTCTCCTCACGCACGCTCAGCCATAGGCTCAGGGCTTTGTCCCGGTGAATCCTAAAGTTCCCCAAGGATGGAGGCAGAAGGAGGGAAGCAAAACCCACCCTCTTGCTGTAGAATTAAATACTTACAATATTAAGTCCCATTTTCTGTCTCAAACTCTTCCTTTTCTACAAGCCTTCCCAAGTTTGCACAGCATCACTTATATTTAATGTGATTTCAGCACATCCATATGAAGAAAACAGCTTATGTTGGTTTGAAGTCTGTTCCGTATGTTGAGCAGTTCATTGCTGCAGGTGCTCCTGCAAAGCCAATCCTTCATCCACTGGTCAGAATTTAGGATCAAAGGCTACAAAACTGTTAAGAGAGCAAGGAAATTGTTCACGGTGCTGGTAGCTGTTCCTTATGGAACTCAGAGACTACAAATGGTAGTACCTGCCATGAGGGTGATGGAGCACTGGCACAAGGATCTAGAAGTTGTAGGGGTCTCCTCTCCTTGGAGAGCTCCAGAAACTGCCAAGGTCCCTGCTCACCTCAACCAGTTTGCCTGGGATACAGGGACAAGATGTGAGCAGTGCCCATTGCCCATTACCTTTACCACCAAAGCCATGCTGCCCACAGCATCACCTCCCAGCACTCCCAGGACTTCAACCTACCTGCACCTTTATCTCCCACAGAGATACAATTTCCAAGACCAGAGTGATTTATGGAGCTCATCTGCTGGGGGTGAACCAAGGTTTGGTGCCAGATTTAGGCTTCCACTGTTTTTAACAGGTCAGCATTCATGGTACAAGGTGATGGCTTGGCTCATGTCCAACCCAACGTCCTCAGCTCTTCCAGCAACACTGCTGCATCAGGAGAGCTGCACAGCTCCTTGTAAAGCAGACATCAAACAGGGGCTTTGAAGAGATCAGAGCTTTGCAAGGATTCTTCAAAAGGTTCTGAATGTTCCCCGTGTTCCCATTTAATCTTGGGAGGAGGAAAGAGAAAATGGGGAGGAGGAATAACAAAACTGAGAAACACTTGCTGCATTGCTGAGCACGGCAGCTTGGGTATGGCAATGGACTCAGCCCATGGGGGGGGCAAAGCAAACACTTCCCATCCCCTCTGTAGCAAAACTGAGTGCCTGGGGGCAGCTGCCAACGCTGCCATCCAACCACTGACGTGTCCTCACTCTGAAGAGCCAGCTATAAAATCAACGTGTGAAACGGCTTTAAATAAACCCATCCAAGACCACTCCATAAAGACACAGCTGGCCGTGCAGAGATCATTTGTTTTTTAGTGAAGCTTCACGGGATTACAATTATGAGCAGTGATCATTTTGATGCACTCAGTTATTGCAGTAATAGTCGGAAAATAAATACCTGGGCCAAGCAGGCCAGACAGGAGTAAGAAAAGGAACACTCACCTACAAATTATTGTCTAAAACTCAAGCTTTTAATATAAATATTGGCAATTCTGCCTTATTATTTTTTTTTCCCTTGGAAGTACTGCCAGCACTGATGTGTTGCCAGACCCAGAACTGGGGCTAGGCTTGCAAAAGCATGCAGCTTGGCACACAGGGGTGCTCCCATGCCTGGCCCCAGGTCAGAGGAGAACCCACACCTCTATAAGGGGTCAGGGCAGCATGGAGCCTTGCAGCCATGGTGACAGCCAACACATCCCCCAACCCTCAGCATCTCCTGACCCATGGGAACTGATTGCTCCCAGCCAGGACAAAGCACCCAGAGACATCGTCCACAAGCAGTGATCCTTCAGGATCCCATCTCCCATGTGTGTACTCTGGAAGTTAAAAGCAACCCCTTCCACTCTGGCAGCCCCAGTAGTTTCTAGAACCTTAAGGATCCTTCTGTTCACCTCTTACATGAACCAGATCCACCTCCAGAGGAGTCACCAGCTGTGGGTTTCCTCCTCCAGAGCCCTTTGCATGCCATGTTGCAGCTTTCAGTGAAGCTCAAGTCTCCCATCTCTTGCACTGTGAAGCTCCCAAATGAGCAGGACTAGAGTGTGCCTGAAGAGTTGGAAGGACATGTTTGGTGCTGTGGGCATGCTGCCATCAAGGCCATTCAATAGCTCGAGGTGAGGACTGTAGGGGACACAGCTGGGAGCCCCACAGGGCTGCAGTGCCACCCCATGGGCAGGGCACAGAGCTGGGGGGCTTCAGGAAGCCCCATGTGTGCCCCACAAGTGCTGGTGATGTTAAGAAGGTGGAAGTGACATCCTTTGGTGGGCACACAGTGCTCCCTATGCTGGATATTAACATCATGTTAATAAACATTAACGTGTTTTCACAGCCTCGCCTTCCCACTGCTGTCCCTCCAAGGTATTTAGCACCTTTTTGTAGCTTATTTGTTTAAAGAACCCGAAATGCTTTGTTCTGATTAGACTTTAGGTGTTGAAATGAGCAATTTCAGCACTACCTGTGTAAGTCAAGCAGAGCTCAGAGCACTTTTCTTCTGAAGCTGTAAGCCTGCTACCAAAGCAATGTTTTGTTAGCAACGTGCTAATGCCCCAGTGCAGCCACTTTTGCTTCCAAATCACTCCAGATTTCTGTAATTTGAGGATGATGTATGGTGATAGTCTGCAGGGAAGGAAAAGGAGCACGTGAGAAATGCCACCATTGTGCTGAAGCATGCCAAGCACCTTCAGTCCCACAGGTGCGGGGTCCCATGGGGTGGATGGACAGGAGGGCTTCCAGCAAGACCCTTCACCAAGAGCAGGTCCTCCACGACCAACATATGGCCTTCTATAACGGTGTAACTGTGTTGGTGGACAAGGGAAGAGCCTCTGATATCATCTATCCAGACTTCAGTAAGACCTTTGACATGGTCCACCACAACATCCCACAGCCCTGGTCCTCATCACACAGCCCTGGTGGCTCTTTGGGTTTTGGAGAACATCAGTGGAAGCAGCAGCAGCACGGAGAAGCCTGGGGGTGACGGAGCAGCAGTCCAGGGCACTGAACAGCAGCTTCATGTTTCCTGGGATGCTCCCTCAAGGAAGGCAGCATTGAGCTGCTAATTATTCATGGCTTTGATGCTTTCTCTCTGATTCCCAAATAACACGTATTTAGCGCTAAGATGATTTCAGCAGCTGATCTCATCTGAGCCCCCAGCGCAGGAGGAATGCAGCCAGCAAACCCCAATCTCTGCCATGAGGAGTACAGACTGAACATCCCCAGAACCCCTGGACATAGGGAAAGTGGGGTTAATGCTGGCAGGATGGGAGCGGTGGGCTCTACTCATGCGGATGCCCAGGATGCTGCCCTGTGGGATGCCCAATGCATTTCGTAGAATTGACAAATCATTAAAGTTGGAAAAGACATCCAAGGTCATCCAGTCCAACTCCAACCCACTCCCACCAAGCCCAATGACCACGTTCCTCAGAGCCACATCCCCGTGGTTCTTCAACACCTCCAGGGATAGTGATCCTACCACCTCCATGGGCAGCTGTGCCACTGCATCATCGCTCTCATCTCAAGAATGGAGACCAAAGCATTCCCTAGCTAAAAACAATCACGAGCATCTAACGTCTGAAGAAAAACTCTTTCACTCTCTCTAAGCGGTGGTGCACAGACCCCAAACTTCTCTCTCCCACCCCAGTGCACCCCCAGTTTTCCTCTCCCAGCACTGGTGCTGCTGAGCACACCTTTGCCACCTTCCTGCTGCCCTTCTCCAGCATCTCCCAGGATGGGAGAGCATCACTTTTGGGAGAACCCATTCCACCACTGCCTTTGGGAGAACGCATCCCAGCATTGCCTTTGGGAGAACCCATCCCACCATTGCCTTTGGGAGAACGCATCGCAGCATTGCCTTTGGAAGGACCCATCCCAGCATTGCCTTTGGGAGAACACATCCCAGCATTGCCTTTGGGAGGACCCACAAGCAAAGCCCATGCATCACTCATGATGCGGGGTCACTGTGCCGATGACACCTTTTTGTCCTCAGTCTGTCCAAATAGTGACGGAGAAAATTTGTTCCTGGCTTCATTTGCAATTGACGGAATGAAAAAGATGCCCTTCCTTCAATTAATTCAGATGTCTTTTTCCTCACCCCTCGAGGCACGATAGCAGCTCCAACATCATAAATGATTTAGGACAGGAGCCAGATAAAGAGAAAGCTGATGGATGACAATTCTCTGTTTGGGGGATGTTTTCCAGCTGGAGATTTTTGGAAACAAATAGATTTATCCCCTTCAAGAAGCAGTGCACAGCCATGGTGTGACTCATGCTGTGAGTCAGGGAGGCAGGGCAGGAGCTGCAGTGCCCCAACCCCAACCCTCAGCCCCTCTACTCTGGGCCTTAAGTGGTTCAATTCCATTTTGCCCAATTTGCCCTTAGGATCGACCTCTGAGGCTCCAGGACCCTGCGGTCCAGAAGGACACTGTGCCCTGGATTTGGGTAAATCTCCCCAAACCAAAGCAGGGTCAGCACTTGGGGGGCTCCTGAGGCAGCCAAGGAAGGAATTCTGCCATGCAATGCCTCTGTGATGCCAGACCTGCAGACAGACAAAGCCCAAAAGTGTCTACATCCTGCAGCAGCCCCAGCAGCCATTTGTATTAAGTTGTACAACTGGAAGCTGCTCATGTAAGAGGATTGCTCTGGGATACGTGCACTG
Organism: Tragopan temminckii; assembly: GCA_028571105.1. NCBI lineage: Eukaryota > Metazoa > Chordata > Aves > Galliformes > Phasianidae > Tragopan > Tragopan temminckii. The sequence continues at coordinate 9,753 of JAOWBP010051818.1, read as the reverse complement.
AAAGACTGACTTTAAGCGCAAGGCAATGCAAGGCTAATTGCACGTGTGAATTCTGCCCAAATCGCTCTCTGTATGGCTTCCAGTTGTTAGACATGGCCCAAAAGGGACAATAAGGGACAGCTGTGGGGCTGCTCGGGACAGACTCACACTGATAGCAGGAGGGTCAGGATGGGGAGGGCAGGGGGAGGATCGGGGGAAGGGATGGAGGAGCGCAGAGATGCAGGGAGGGTTGGGGAGAGGGCTGCTCCAAGGCAGCAAGTCAGTGCTCGGGTACCTGCATCCCACCCCTGCTGTTCTCACTCAGACTGCATTATTTCTACAAAATAAGCCTTGAACACAGCAGTTTGTAACTTGAATGTTGCACAGCACTGGGGATTTCTGAGAGTTCATGTTCTTCGCGCAACATCCCTGCCATCAAAAGAAGTGCTCAAGAGCACAGGACTGAAAAAAAATACAGATGTTCTGTTAACAACTTCAAATCTTTCAGTCCAGAGCTCCTGAGCTTTCAAGTGCTGCCAGCATTCCCCACAAAGGCCAGATGTGAACTAAATGGTGACAAACACGGCCAAGAACAGAGCCACAGCTGAGCGGAGGGTGAGACAGCCCCTGGTGGGAACACAACAGATCCCTTCCCAGTAAGAGGAAAGAAAGCAACCCTTCATCACTGGTTTGTTAAGGAATCCAAGCACGATGTTTGCCTCTGCTCAGTGCTTTTGTCTGTCCACACAGCCTCCCAGCAGCTAAGCCCTGGCTCACAGACGTGGGTGCTCTCCTTTCCACCACGGGAAAGGCAGATGTTCAGCAATGCTGTACTTTTGATCTTACATTAACATCCCCTCTTAGAGCATCTTGTGCAGTAATGACACATGCAGGTGACCTAGGAGAAATCACTCTTTTATTTTCTTTCTATTTTAAAATCACTTTTTAACAGTTGAACAAATGAGGTTCTTCTGCAAACAGTTACCATCTCAGGAACACTCCCACCAAAAACACGTGAGCTCCACAAATGGCTGCCTGAAGGTGCTTACGGACCTGGACAGTGTGGTCAGAGTGACGCTGGCACCTCTGGGGCTTGGTTTGAGCCCCCACTACTTCCCACCAGTGGAAGTGCTGGGGCTGCAGCCTGCAGGGACACTGCATGAACTGAATGGCACACGAGGGCAGTGATTTTCCCAACAGCAAGCCACCCCCTCCCTCAGTTTAAATACAATTTTCCAGCTAGATCACAACATCCAACAGAGCACGAGGCGTAAGTCTCTGACAGCAGCCTCTAGGAATGGGACAAGTGGACCACGGGGCTGGATGTTATCCCTCAGTAATAAGAATTGGTTTCTAAACACAAAGGAACTCAACTGGGGTCAGTTTGCACTTACATTGGGTTGACGCCCTCCATCCAAACCAATGGTGATGCTGTGTCGTGGTTTTGGCTGTGACAGATGTAATTTTCTTCTTAGTACCTGGTATGGTGTCGTGTTTTGCTGTTTTTGGATGCTCTTTCATCACTATTTTCCCTTCCTTTTCTACCCTATTAAGTTGCCTTTATCTCAACCTAAATGTTTTACCTTGTCCCAGTCCTTCCATGCTGCTGACTGGTGCAGGGGGAGAGAGGGCACCTTTCCACTGAGGCCCCTGCAGATGATTCCACTCCAACCAGCTGGAATATACAGGCTGCCAAAACCATAATGCTGGAAAGTATTTGCACAACTGGTATCACCAGTTGCACACAGTATTGATAGGGCTGCTGCCACTCACACCATTCCAAAGCCTCAGCTTTTGGGGGATCAGATGGGGCTTCTCAGTGATTGGTATGAGTGCTCAGAACAGATAAATGTGCTGTTGGTGGCGCAATGATACCTCCAGCAAGGCTTCTGATCTCAGTGTGCCTGCAGCCTCACCTGCACAGACACTGCCGGAGGGGTTACATCCCATTCGCACTTACACTCATGGATGCAGAGCTCTGAGCTGCTGGACTGGGCTCACCCAGCTGTAGGGATCACACACACCACCCCCTTCTGCTCTGCCAGTCAACACACGCACCATTCATCAGAGGTAAAGAGCATTATAAATATTTCTAAGCAAGAAACTCTAAAAAACAGGAAGGCAGGGTTCAACAGAGGCTCTACCCTCCTCAATATCAAACTTCAGAAGGTCTATGTGAACAAGTTTGGAAATGAAGACCAACGCTCAGCCTGGAGATGGGCAATGTCCACCCGGCCATCAGCACCCAGAGACGTCTCTCACTTTGCCTCTCCGCTGGTATCTCACATCCAAGGGATCGAAGCCACGTTGGCTGGACCCAAAGAGCGCCCAGTGTGGAGTCCTGGCTGTGTAGTCTGTGGCTGTGAAGGTCTGTGTGCCCCCACTGTCCACGTGTGCCCTCACCAGCTCCTGGAAGCGCTCGTAGTCGATCCACGTGCACCAGTCGCCATTGATCTTGAACTGGGGAAAGAGCATATGGAGTTAGGTCAGGGGATGCTGGGTGCAGATTAAACTGGGTACTCAGCTGCAGTCTTTTCCTTTTCACATTAAGGTCCATGTGAAACCATCCAGAAGCTCCAGAAGATAAATGCTTTAAGAGGAAAAAGAAAAGCCTTTGGGTAGACGAGTAACAGGAGCTCATTGCTTCTGAGCTGCACTTCACCTACGAGGTCTCACAAAGCACACACAGCACAAAACAACCACTTTCACTACAGCTTCGGTCACTTAGCACACCTCCTACCAGCAGGTAACTTCAGGAAGCTTTGACTGGTTGGTGCTTTGCCTCAACCTTCCATGTGTCCTTCCATCCTTTCCGGCTCTGAGCCATGCTGGAGCTGTGGGTGTCTGTGTGCATCATAGGAAGATGGGCCAGATGGCCTTTAAGGTCCCTTCCAGCTCAGTTTGCAACTCCAAGCATCAGCTTCTACCCAATTCGCAGTTCCACTTTGCAGACTCCCACAGGAGCAACAACGGAGCCACGTGCTTTTAAGGAAAGGATTTGGGCGATTTCTGAAAGGAGCAGGAGGGCTGCATTTGGGAGTGGGGAAAGATAAAGAGTTTTAAAGACACGAATCCTCTTCCCATGCAAAGATGTTAAGAATTGCTTATTTTGACAAGTTGGAGCTACATTTGTCTCCCAGACCCGCTCTGCTAATTTAGCAACAGCCCTGACTGAATCCTCAATTAGGATTTATCCGAGCTAAGAGCTTATTATGCACTTCATCCAAAAAAAAAAAAAAAAAAGAGGAAAAACATACCGGCTCCCTGCTTTTTTTGAAACCTGATGGCTATGCATTTAAATGGCACTTGACTTTCTGCCCAAGAGCTAAAAGCTTTTTTGGTTGGAAAAACTGCTGATACCTGCAAAATCGCGAATCCAACCTTGCCAATGTTCATCTGTTGCTCTGCAATTGCAGAGAGTTCTCGCAGGAGGAGTCCTTGCACAGGGCAAGGATGCGGGGCTGCAGGGAAGCAGGGAGCAAAAAGCCTCCAGCACCCAGGACCTGAGGCTCTCATCACAAGGCAGAGTTGCTTAGCACGCAGCCAGTTGTTCAGTTCATTGCCACGATGACAGACTCAAGGCCAGCTAAGAGAAACCTTTCACATAAAGAACAGAAACGCAGCTCAGACCTGAGATTGGCTGAGGAGGTCGTTCTGGAGAGGCTGCTTCCTCAAAAATCCCTGGGATGCTCTCATCTCAGGAGGGGAGGGGACCTTGCAGCACCCTTCACCTGCAGACAAAGCTGCAGTTGGATGCCTATGCCTTGCAGAGGGGCTGAGATGAGGTTCTGCTGCACAGTCCATGGTGCTCCAGCTGCAGAACGTGGGTGCTCAGCCCCATCCTTAAAGGGCAGAGATGCTGCATCCCTCCCAGCCCCAGCAGAATATCACTGCTGGGGGAAACGCTGCCTTGTAGGGGGTGGGAGCCCAAAATGTGCTCCTGGGAGACAACGAGATGCTTTCTCCTTTCCAAAGCAAACTGTTCTCTTTCTGTTGTGCCACAGCTGTATTTCACTACGCTATCAGTTCCTACAACCTTCAACAAGGCCAGCAGCAGAACAGGGTAAAGCTGAACATCTCCCATGCTGAAACTTCTTCCGTGGGGTAACTGAGCCCACATCCACCAGGAGAACACAGGGAAGCACAGCACCACGTGCAGCACCAAACCCTGCCCCCAAACACCCCTGCACCCAGGGGATAGCTGCAGAAGGCACACTGCAGGTCCTCACCCTTGGGAGTAAAGCTGTGCATGTGCCTTCTGGAGGACAAAACCCTTCTCTGGATGGAGCTGGACCTTTTCACTGCCCTCTGTGGCCACAGCAGCTCCCAGCATCCAAGCCAAATCCCCAGGCTTGTGTTAACTCCACCCATCCAGAACCTTGGCTGGGTCACCCATGGGAGACATGACACTGTTTGCTTTGGGTGCAGGCACAGCAGCACACCGAGGCTACTCCCCCCGCTGACCGAGCGAAGGCTGCCTGGGGTTTGTTACAAAAGCAGATCAAATGATATTAAATATTTTTTCACCGCTGCGATAGCACAGCAGTAAAACACAAAGAAACGGGGGCCATCCCTCACGTGTGTCATGGAAACCATTTACTTCTGCGAAGGAATGAAAACCAGACCAATACAGGGCAGGGTGGAACTGCCTCAATGAGATTTACAGATGGGGTTTTAACAATTTTATGATTATTCCGCTGATAATGAAAGATTTAAGGCTCAACACTGTTTCACAACAGCCATAGAACAGGCACCAGTGTTAGCTCAGAGTAACGCAGCGGGGCGTTTTATTGAATTCTTCACTACCTGGTTAAGTCTTTTAAGGTGATAAACACATCGGGGGAAGACAAACAGTCGGAACCCTCCCCTGGTGTTTTTTCCTTAAGTTAGCATCATAAAACGAGCAGTAAAGCTTCTTCAAGAGGCGCTGAGGCTGTGCTGTCTGCAAAGGGATACACAGCATTTCCCCATGGCTTGGAGACAACACTGGGGCTGGTGCTTGCTGTCTCTGCAGCCCTCGTCCCCATGTCCCCAAGGTCCCAATGTGGGTTCCTCCATCCAGGATCACAGAAGGGTTTAGGTTGGAAGGGACCTTGAAGAGGCTCCAACCCCCATTGTGGGCAGGGCTGCCAATAAGCAGCAGAACTGCCCCGCATCCCATGCAGCCTGGCCCTCACACCGTGCTGGAGCTCAGGAATACAAAACCTGATTTCTGCAGGTCTTACGGTACGGGAAAAATGAGAGAAGGAGACAATAAGGGGGGAGCTGTTGTGGCCAGTTGAAAGCAGGCAATCAGAGATTGGGATCAGACAGCTGCACCCACCCTGAGCATCACCTCCGTGCTACCAAGACAAGTGCTGAGAGCCATGCAGCTGTTTCACAGCACACCACAGAGCTGCAGTGCTATGGGTACATTCACAGTGGTGGATATGAACAGGAAATTTCTTTAAATCAACTTCTGCAGAACGTTTGGAGCTGTTTATTTAGTCTGTCCAGAGAAGAGTTCTCACCACATAAACCCATCAACATTCGTGACAAAGAGTCACACTATATAGTTCCTACCAACCTACCTGAATAAACAATTTGGGGGGGCTAAAGATGTATGGGACACTTTACTTCATTGGCCCAGACATGTGTAATTACCAAGAAATAAACATGGAGTTGATATAAAATGACAAAATAGAGGAGAGAGGTGAAAATGGTGACACAGAACACTGATGCTGAGGGATGGAAATCGGCCAGAGCCCACAGAGCTTGTCCTA
>JAOWBP010051817.1:0-14507 GCA_028571105.1 Tragopan temminckii | reverse complement strand
TCAGCTGAAATAACTGAGAGTTTGTTCAGGATACCAGTGAGAGACTATTAAGAAAAAAAAAGAAAAAAGAAAGACACCTATGAAGCACTGTGAAGTGTTGATAGCACTAAAACCACCCTATGCTCGGTTTCAAATTAAAGATAACATTGAACAGAAAGTGAATCTTCCTTCTCCTGTTGTGCTGACCTTGTGTGATGGTCAGAAAATAGTCTGAGTCAGTTTGTGAGTATAGATTTGAAATTCACTGTGAAGCCAGCAAGCAAAAACCTGAGGCTTGGGTTATTTGGGCAGTGCGGTACACAGAGTTGCAAGGCTGCCTCTCACTGGAAGGTCCTCGCTGCTCGTTCCAGTTCTTGTGCTTTTTGTTTTTTCAGTCATTTTGAAATAGAAAAGAAAAATCACAGCTTTAAGGCATTTGAAAAAAAAAAAAGATGCAAAACAGACCAATGAATCATGATGGAGTTGTTAGAGAGATTAAAGCTGTACAATGTTCATCTTATGGAAGATGCTACTTGCTTTGTCAATTTAACTAGCCAAAGCTTTTGGGGGATGAAGTATTGGAGATCAAAGGATGAGTAATTCAGGTATAAAACTTCTGAAGGCATGAGTATCAGAAAGATCAGGCAAATAGTTCAAGGTATTGTGTAATGGGAGTAATGGGGTGAAATTAAGGGAAGTAAAATCTGGAGTGATTATCAGAACATGATTTAGTGCTTGGAGATGTTCGGCTGAGAGCGTCTCTTAAGCAAGTAGGAAGCTCCTCATTTCTAATTGCTTAAACTGGTACATTCTCTATTGTTATATTAGAAATGACGTTTACTTTTCTGGTATTTGAATTAGTATACATACTATAGAAAACAAGGGTAAGATCAAAGGGCATTTTCCTTAAGTTAAAGTTCTATATCCCATGTCTCTCCTAATAATTCTCTTAACCTATATATCTATTGTAAAAGCAAAAAGAAACCTAAACAAACTGAAATATAAATAAATATTAGACTGCCAAGCACTTAATCTTGAGACTGATGTCTATTTGCATTATATTTTTTCTTAGATTTAAAAATGAGTAACAAAGACTGCAGTGGAAGCAGGTTTAGGGTACTGATATGAGGTCCTACAATGAGCACGTATCTGTAGATTCTCAATCTTTTGAAACACTGCATTTTTTTTTTTCCACTTTATAAATCTTGAAATTATATTTTTGGCTGATAACTCTGATGCTTTACACCTGTTTATTTCTCTTCCAAAGCTGAACCTTTAACTCAGTGAGCTACAGTGGGAAATCTTTTCCTTTTTCCCATTCCCTTTTGACTACTGCCTTGGGTTATTAGCTAGAAGAATGTTTTCTTTTTAATAAAATGTAGTCAACAGGGACTCTGCACAAGAACACTTCGCCCCCTCCACCTCACCGTCTTTTCATAAAAATTAATGTAGTCTTCAGAGGGAAGCTAGCCAGAATGTTGAGAGGCTGTTATTAAAATCTTGAAGAACAACGAGCAATCCTGCTAATGGTACTTCTCGTTGTTGTTTTGCCTTAATGTAATTTTTTTAAAATGATAGATGATAAAAATCTGCTCCTATGGTTCTCCAGGTTGTGAAACAGCATTTAAAGGATTTTCACTATGGAGATGATTTGAAAACCAAGTACTTATTTAAAGAAGAAATGTACACACAATTATATTTTCTAGCATTTCTTTTGTTGTTATGGAAGGTTTTATTTTTAATATATTTTTTTCCCATTTTTTTTCTGCTTTTGGCTTCATCTCTTCCTTTTGCCTATAGTGAAATCATAATGCTGTTTGATTTTTGTCTGTTGCCTTGGTAATGACTCTCATGTCACAAAGTCAGTGTTAACTTCACTGCAGGACCGTAAAGAAGGAAATATGTGAACTGCATGAGAGGGAGCAAAGACTTTGTTGGAACATATGGCTTGGGTTATTAGCAACTATGTGAACTAAAAAGGCTTGGCTTTACATTTAGTATAGACACGGTGTTGCTACTGATAAGTCAGTTAAATGCATCTCATTCATGCTATTCACATGCATAGCCAAGCAATGAAATAAACTCAGAGTAGCGATGCTTTTTATAAATCATTCATAAATGGTTGCTGGAGAAGGTTCCCTAAATAGCAGTGCCATAGGGTTGGTTTTTTTGTTTGTTTGGTGGTGGTTTTTTTTTTTAAACGTTATTTGTCATAATAGCTTCTGGAGCACATTTCTGTCTCAACAGTTTCTCTTGTAAAAATTCACTTCTTCCATAGTTTTAATGTTTAGTGGGTGTAATTTTGTTGAACTCTATGTTTCTGTTATCTCTAGTGAGGGCCATTCTTTGGTTTTTAGACGAGGAAATCAGATATCAATAAGTGACCAATTCAATTCATTTTTCCTTAAGGTATATTAAGGGGAGGGAATTGTGTTTATGCTGTACGTTCTGTCATGTGTGAAAACCTAAGGGACGTGTATTATTCAAATGTATTCTTAGCAATAACAAAGTGTCTACTTACACAGAAAACAAGGAATAACACATGGAAAAGAATTCAAAGCTCACGATACAGTGCATATTGGGAAGATACAAAATTAGACTGGAAAAGGTCACCTGATTAGATGCTGCTCTATACAGCAACACGAAAACCTCAGTGAAATATATTACCTATCCCATTCAAATGCAGAGTAAGAGATATGATGCCCTTTAAATCTGTTTATTCACCTTTACTTTAAGGGCATAGAAACCAGCTCTGTAAATTGGATTCTATGGAGTCTGTCAATAAGAGTTAAACCACAGCAGGCTACTCAAAATGCTTTATACAGCAGAGGTTGAGAGACAGAATATGTGTATACATAGAAAGCTTCTGCTCAGTGCAAGAGGTTACTGTAAGTGAAAATAGTCCAGAAGTGGATCGTAAAGTAGAGCAAAAAATAGGTAACATCTTAAGGCTAATCAAGGCTTCGTTATTGTGAGCAGCCTACAAAACAAAGATTGCTGTGATCAAAATAGCCCATGCAGACGACGTGGCATGGAGTACAGTCACCAAATTGAAAGAAAAATAAGAAATCACTGAAGGGACTCTTAATTCATTGGTGCAGTGAGGAAGAGTGCTATGTGCAAAGCCAGTGAGGAAAATGAGTGGTGACAGAGACAATGTTAATGACAAGGGCTCAGGATGGGAACTAGGATGCCAGCACAACCAGAGGGTTAGGGCACAGAAACGAAAAGGATATGTGCTTCTTGTCTCTGTTTCCAGTAGTTTCTTCAAAGATCATGGTTAGCAGAGCTGGAGGGAGGTGTGTTGGGATGCAACTTCGATCTGATCCTCTCTGGGTGACGGGGGACCTGCCAGTGACTGCTTAACATGGCTAACAAGCCACGGGAGGTAAAAATACTTCAGTTAATGTTTTTTGAACTTTTTCAGAAAGCACAAAATCGTTTTTGATATTTTATTTCCTTTCAGTAGTCATTTGTATGTTGTACTCTCCCAAGAGCGTGCCTTACACACATTTTGGACAACAGAAAAATCTGTGAGGCTAAGTTGTCAGATGAATTTTATGAATCTTACAGAGAAGTTTAATTATTCTCTACATCTCATAATGGAAAAGAAGCGCACATAAATGGTGGGCTGATTTCAGTGCAAAGAACTGAATGAAATCATAGTGCTATGTAGCATCAGCAGCCCCTTTCCATTTGCACAGAGGAACAGAAGAAAAGGGTTCTTACAAGAGTGAAAAGTTTGTGGTCTGTTTGATGGTGATGACACTTTTCAATTTCACATTCCAAAAATCCTAGATTTTTCAACAGCCACCTCAATTTTAATGTTCAAGAACCAAATTTACATTTTTTGCTGCAGGTTGTAATATATGCCATCTGTTTATGGTGTAAATAAATGACAGGATACAGGCTGGTGTTTTTTCTAATGCATATAAGGAGAGTGACTAATTCATGAGATAGGACAGCTTTAAGGAAAACACACTCATTCTGAGTCACTTTCCATTCTTTCTTTTCATACTGTTTCATATAACGGTTGAGAAATAATCATCATGTTTAAGCATTTATGATTTTAAAATTATCAAATACATCACAGTTCTTTTTTCTGTCTTATTTGCTTTATTGGAGATTTGATTATGTAAAATTAGCAAGTCTTAGCTCATTGTATTTTCCAGGGTATATAGTCCTACTTTAACTGCTTATATCTTACAGCAAAGAAATATTTTTCATTTGGATTCTTGTCACACTGTGAAAAGTGAGCTTGAGCACTGCCAGAATTCTGAACAGAGGCAGAAACAGGTTGTCCTTGCAGTAACGTGTATATAATATGATTGACTGTACTGAGATCTGGAACACAGGCTCTGCAAGATGCTGGTGAGATCTCCACAGGCATCTGGATCTCACTGTTTGTTTGTTGATTTATTACATTTGTTAATTTAAACTAGGTAGAAAACAGTGTAAACAAGTTCTCACATAGTTTTATAAAATCACTGAGGTTGGAAAAGGCCTTCAAGATCATGAAGTCCAACCATCAAACTGACCTAACAAGTCCCATCACTAAACCATGTCCCTTTATGCTTTAAATACCTGCAGGGATGGGAACTCTACCACTTCTCTGGGCAGCCTGTTCTAATTCTTTACCAACCTGTCTGTGAAGAAATTCTTCTTAATGCTCCATCTAGATCTCCTCTGCTGCCACTTGAGACAATTTCCTCACATCCTATTGCTTGTCACCTGAGAAAAGAGACCCTCTCTAAAACGTCTGGTCTGATTGCCTCTTCTTTGAGCATCTCCACAAAAGTTTTTGCTGTCCAGCACTGTCCTCAGTTGTGTTTGGGCAACTGCAGTGTCTTTTACTGACTTGGCTGTGCATGATGCCACCAACTGTGGAAACTCTTCAATGCAGAAATGCTTATTAACCAGACAGTAGATATAGGTTAGCAGTTTGAGTTGGTGGACTCCTGTCCAGTTTTGGAAATCTTAATTGCCTTAATAGTAAAATGTAAAATAGTAAAATTCTGCTGGAAACAACTGATGTGGCAAGGACGCTGTAGAATACTAGAGGGGGAATAAATTTTAGAGAGAAAGAATGAAAAAAGAAATAGAGGAAAGACACATTAACAGAGATGGATTAACAAAATGTACTGGAAAGAGCAATTAATTCCTTGGTTAGAAGCTTAGCTCTCTTGCCTTCCTCTCAGAATATGAGCTGCGTTTAGTTTCTTTCCTTACAAACACTAACCAAACAGCTCTAAGTCATCTGTGGCAATGCTTGAGCTCTTGTTTCTGCATTGTCTTGTGATGGAGCAAATGGCTGTGTAAAAGAGAAGAAAAGATGCTGGTAGAGCACCTCTGTTCTTTCTCAATTCGCCACTCTGGCATCTGTGCCTGCAAGAAGTTATGAGCACATTTTCTAATTCAGGCTAGCAATTTACTGTCTTTCTGTTAAATTACACATTGTAGCTTCCTGTGGTGTGTTCATAGCGTGTACCAGTATTCACACAGTGATAAGATTTCATACTTTGGAGCTTCTCTACCTCAGCCGTGAGGCTTGTTTGGGCTAGTCTGTAGCTTGGAAGAAGTTGTGGTTGGCTGCGGTAAAGCTCTCGATCTCCACAAGCTTCAGCATCCAGGGCAGTGCGCCCATGGCGTACATGAGGCCTGCTGCTGAGCGGCTGCCACCAGCTGGGCAGCTCCAAGGCCTGTCCTTTGTCTTCTCTTCCGGCATCAAAGCTGGTCTGCACCTTGACTTTTCCACAAGACAACTTTGGTTTTTGCTAACAACATAATCTTACAGCTATCCCATGCCTGCTGCATGGTAGACCATAATGTACAGAAGCACTCAAAGTAAATTTAAGATATGTATGTTAATGTTTTCACTGGTGTTAGTATGTCTTAGATTCTCAGCGTTAGCTTATTACTTTCTACTGTATCTAAATACAGTTATGAAGAGGGTATTAGCAACTATTATTTGTGCTTCTTTCTAAACTAGAGTTCAAATAATTTACTTGCTTGGGGATTTATTCTGGTTTCGTAAAAAACATTTTCCTTTCATAACAGCAAAATTCTTTGTCTGGAACAAATTAACTGCCATTCAAGGACTAATTCTTTTCCTTCATGGCAGAAATTCCTTCCTCCATGGTGCTGCTCCTCAGGCTGACTGCCACATCACTGTCACAGGCACTCCCTGGGGACTGCAGATCACAGTCACATCTGTTCCTCTGAGTCACAACTTCATCCTATCTAGTGGGGTTTTAGTGTTCATTAGACTAATTAATGATTGAGTAAAGCAATATGACATAGCTTGCCAAAATTGGCATATCAGTTAGCTTTCTGGAAAATTCAGGCTATTGACTATTTTCTGTGTTTAAAATCTTGCATATAGCAATTTATATAGACAAGCAGGTATTTCATGTTGTCATGAAAGTTAGAAAAAATGGATTGCTGCCTGGTATAATCTTGCTTGTGCTGTACAGACTATCTAAGCACAGCGACACCTGTATTTGTGGAAGAAAATGGCCAGGCAACCAGCACTCTATAAGGGAATTCTTTTCCTGTGTGAAATTAGAGATACTATGATAAAAGAGGAGTGAAATGGGGAGAATGGGAGCAAACCATCATGCTTGCATTAGTTTCTGCCCTTAAAAAGCAGAACACCTTTTTGGTGGCACTGAATCTACTGCAACTTCATTGTGGCACTGTGTTTTTCACTTGTAACAGCAGACTGCCCATTGGTTTGTCATGGATCTAAAATCTTTTCCTATGTCTGGGATGTCTGGGCAACTCAGAGATTCTAGAAAAGGATGGGAAATTTTGGCTTAAAGATGATAAATGGTGCATGAATTATTTCTGGGTAGAGAAAGTATGACATGGCAGTTCTGAAATAAGTCGACTGCTTTATTTTTGCAATGTGTGGTAGAAACAAATATGCAAAGCATTAATATCTTACATATTATTGATACTGATAAAGGTGCTTTATATTTGCAAAGAAAAATTATTTACAGTATGTATGTTAAATATGTTAAATGCTGGAATCTTTCTTACTACTGTATGTCTATGCAACATTAAACTAACTGTTAGTAGCATCACTCTTTCTTCATCAGGGAAATCAGGAACATTGTACACTGATACATGGTAGAGAGGTGATTTTATCAGCTTTTTCTAAAGACTGAAAATTTGTGTTACTGAATGGTGAGAAGACTTTAAACTAAGTATTTATCTATCACTGTCCAAGGCATATGACCCTTTAGTCTTCAAAGGCCACCATTCTTGACCATTGCCTTTTTTGGGAGAGTATGACCTTTGCTTGGGAAACCTGATCCCATAAATAAAGTGGCACCTTCCACAGGAGCAATAAAGAAGGCTTGATTTCTAATCCTCTTGCTGCTATTAGCCAGCAAAAGGCAGTGTATCAAATAATAGTAATCTTTTGTTACTTGACCAGCAAAGTAAACTTTTTTCAGTGAATTGCACAATAATTCATGTGTTTGTGTTTTGTTCCTTGGAGGGAAGCTTCCTCCATTGCTTACCTGCAAATATTTGTGAAGAACGATGGAGAGAGGCATGGTACTTTAATGGTACAGGGCACAATTGTTTGCTGTATGCACACTGCTATTGGACATAATTTGAATGCTTTGAAATTTTTGAATATGGTACCTATGTAGACAGATCTGCCAGGTAAGTATTTTTTAAGATTTTTTTCATCTATTTATATGTATTTTCTTTGTTCTTTTCTAGTGCGCCTCCATATGAAAGTACAGTTAGCAAAAGCTAACATCCTTTTAGTATTCTTTTCAGAAGTTGTATTTGTATCATACGCTTCTGCCTCTGATTTATTCCAGTCTCTTTATACCTATAATAAATGTTGACAACTCCCAGCTCAATAGTTATTCCCATCAAATGCAGGCTGTGGCATCACTCGGATTGCTGAGTGCTAGCACAAGATAAGGGCCTGAATGAAAAGCAGCTGGTGTAAGGTTTGTGTCTAAAGAGAACATTACCGAGTCTGTGAGGGGCAGTAACCAGCCTGAAGGAGAAGCAGCATGTCAGCGTTCAGGAGGTGCCCAGATCTTTAGCATTCAAAGCCAAAGCTTTTGGCTTCTCTCAGAAGTGTTCTTGCTAAATTGTTGCTCAGGCAGTGAGAAGTGCTGCTCTCTCCTTCCCAGCCACTGGGCTCTCCTGTGCCTGGGTTAGAGAAGAGCACTGGGTCCAGCGGAGGCCACACACAGGCTGTGTTGGTGAGATGTGTCCCAGTGGGCAGAGCAGCTGTCAGCAGCCCCTGAGTTGCTTGTAAATGTGCCTTTTTCTGCTTTCCCCCTGCTCTTTGAATCAAAGGACACTGCTGTCAGGCAGACAAGCTGGGCAGTTGAACAGTTGGCCACTCGGGAAAATTGATGCTTCTTTCCTCGCTGTGCCAACCTTGTGTTTCCCCAGTCCATTTTACCCACGTAATCTGTTGAGAACTTTTCACCTTTAATTTCCCTTTAATTTTCATTTCCCCCGCAATTCAAATTTTCTTGTGAAGCAAATTCTTAAATAATAAAATAAACAATCCTCACAAAGCCAAAGCTACGTGGGCACCATGGTGTTGGTGTGCCGACATCACTGCATGGTGGTGACGAGAGCTCCTTTCTCAGCATCTCCTCTCTCCCCATCTATCAGCATCCATTTGTTGGTTGCTTTTTTTTCCTCTTCTTTTTGCCTCATGTTTGCTTTGCCAGCTTTCTGGAAGAGGTCAGTCAGTTGTTCAGTGTTTGTGCAGCACTTAGCATACTGTGTCCCTTCCAATGGGGGAGGCAGACGTTCCGGTAATGTGGGCGACCTTTAGGAATGACGCTATGCGACATGTTGCTTTGAATGGGGTAATTTTGCAGGCAGTTCTCTCCTAAATAATTGGTTTTATCCCAGTATAGAATCTGATGTTCTGATTTCTCTCCTTTTCCCTTCCACTAATGTGCACCAGTGAAATGCTTGCTCTTTTTTTGGTCCAGTTTTTTCCTTCTGGAAGGAAGTTCCTAATGTGCTGGCAGATGGTCACAGGCAGCTTAGATGATGGTGTAGGACACTCTTTAATAAATGAAGTTGAGATTTTAAATTCTTTGTGAGAAAATGTTTAGATGTTACCCTTCTTTACAGTCCCTGATGGTGTCTGAGCATACCATAGTTACCAGAGCTCATCTTCATTTTATAACCCCAGAGTTTGACATTGCAGTATTTTATTTTACAATGAGTTATTTAAATTAAGAATATATGTGACTGTCTACTAAATCTGAACTGGTAAATTCTCAAATCTAATAATAATGATTTACTGGTCTCTCCAGTATGCTCTCTTATGTCAAATATTATGCATTTCTTACAACACCTTGAGAATCTGAGATATTTGATGCAATAACTAGGTTCTATACTAGGAATGGAGCTAAGAGAAATACGTTCAAACAGGTTTCAATCTGAAATCCTTAGAATTGGTAACACTCAGGAACAGAATAGGAACTGAAAGGCCAATGTAAAAAATGTGTGTTGCGAAAGAAAGTGAAAGAAGCAAAAAGGCATTAACTTGGGAAAAAAAAAAAAAAGAGAGAGAGAGATTGCACAGCACTCTCTGAGCAAATGAATAAAAAGCCAGGAAGAATGAAGACAAAGGGAGCAATCAGTAGGGAAAAGCAGGCAGAAGCACAAGCAAGATTTCAGATGAATAGAGGAATTTTAGCATGCTGGTGTGTCGGTTAACTTCCTCTATACCGGCATGGGAAATATTCAGAACAGATAAGAATGGAGGTTGTATCTTAGTAAATGTTTCTTTATATCAGATAATAGCAGGCCTTTGAGGAATTGTTTTACATCCTACATTTTGCCAACTTCTAACCTCTGTTATTGTCAGCCGGTCACGATTTGACTGCCCAGTGTGACTAATCAGTTGCCATCCAGCTGATTTTACTTTTTATAATGGTGTGGAACACTTCAAATCACAAAAGGTGGCCTATGACAAAACAACGGCATTCAGATTGTAATTGATGGGCAAGCAGACAGGAAAGAAAACCCAAATTTCCTACATGCAGGGATATTTTGAGTATGAATGAACAGAACAAAAGCAGCGTCATCCTGCTGGTCACCAAGTCATCTGCTGATGAATATAGTTCTGTGTCACCTTAAAAAAAAGGGGGATTAAACTGTTAGTAGATGAGTGAGAAGCTAAATTGCCTGATCCTAGTCCATACAGTAATGTGGGGGCACTCACATCTGAGTATTATAGGTCATATCTGAGGAAGTGACCCAACTGACATTTATATGGGTAAAAATATGGGAACATTTATATAAATTATCTCTGGTCTGGATTGCTGCCTCAAAGAAAGGAAACACTGTCTGAGTATTTCTTGCAAAGATTTTTTGCAGCTGCCATAAAGTGGAAATAGAATTACTGCTTGTCACATAAGTCAGACACCTGAACAGTGAATTCTTCTGCTGCTTTGCATTTTTGTAGGTCTCTGTCTTCTCTTTACCTTTTCTTTGCTCTTATAAATGAAATCTTGCGTTCATCACAAAGAATTTGGAAGTGAATGTCCTTAGGTGAGAAGACCTTTTCTTTGTGTCAATGAAACTCTTAAAGAAATTTCATTTAGGAGATGTTTTTCCTCTTGTTGGTTTCACACAGCCCTCACTTGTCTGAAGCAGAATATTTTGCAGAACAGTATGTCATCGGTCTTGCACACTGTGAGGGCAGTCGTCTTCCATCACCTGGGCTGTCAGCTCTAGATGCAGTTTCCATTCGAGGTTGCTGTTTTTAAATGGGCCTTTGGGGAGACTTGGCTTTGTCTGAAAGCTGATGCCTATTACCCTGCAATTGCCACTTCATTAGAATACTTCAGTTCAAATTCTTGTATGCCCTTAAGTTCTCCAGATACCTGTCATAGAAATTCTCAAATGTAAATTTTTGCTCAAGTTGACATTTTAAAGCAAAAGTCCAGTTGCAGAATGTAAGTTAAAGTTGCCAAGAAGACTGGTTTTCTTTGGAGATCTTAACAAGACTTCTGATTAGAGAGCTTCAACCTCACTTGGATTTTTACACCATTGTCTTATTTTGTCAGAAGAAATATTTCATTCTGATTTCCGTGTAACCTGATCTAATAAGAAACAGTAAGTATTGACCAGACAACCAGTTCAGTAAAACCTTCTGGGTGAGATGCGAAGAGAAGCCAAGATGAGTTTGTTTAGACATTACAGTCCACAAGCAGTACACAGATGATCAAAATATAAAAATGTTTATTTAACAGAGAAGCCCAGAATCAAAGTTATTCTATGCATTTCTGTAGTGTATACTGACAGTTTGCATTCTTAGACTATACTGAAATAGTAGAGTACTTATCTAAAAATGCCATAAGTGAATTACTTTTGTCTACATAATAAAACTCAAGAAATATTATACTATTTGATATTTATTAGCATAGAAACCCAAAGATTGTTCTAAACAAATCTTGTGCATTCTTCCATTTGCCGAATGAGCCTGAGTGATGAAAATCGTGCTTAAAAACAATGTCTGTGTAAAACAGAATTCATTTTATGAATAAGGTGATGGCACAGTGATCTCTATTCATTGTTCATATGGTAATGATAGGACTTTTTTTCCTCTTCTCTGATTCCATACATTTGAATATTTGACTTCTCTATCTTTTTCCATGTATTATATTTTACATACCTGGTAGTGTTTAAAAAAAAAAAAAGAAAAATAATTAGCAACGCTTGGTTTGTCGCTTATTGGAAGTCTTGACAGGGTGCTTTTCTTTTTCCCCCAAGCCAGTAAATGGCTGAATCATGGTAAGTTCTGGAAACAGAAAACATTTTATCCACTAGCAGCAAGTGTTACTATTAGCATGTGAATACAGGAAAACATAGAAATGTTTCGGTAAATGATGAGAAATTGGGCAATTTTGTGATGGCTAGCCTCTAGCCTAATAAAGCTGACTTGTATTACTGTTGTGTTTAAAAGCTCATTTGTGGAGCAAGGCAAGTGCTGTACTATGTGTTGTAGAAATATAGAGCAAAATTTCTTCTTTTTTTCAAGAGATTACAATTAAAAAATAGGTTAAAATAACAGTTGAATAGAGAAGGAGCACTGCGAGATAACAAAGGAAAATTAATTAAAAGTATAAAGAGTAATTGGATTAGGTAAAATGGGATAAATAGGTTATAATGCATTGATTTGACAAAGGAAGATGAAGCTGTAGACCAACCAAACACTTTTCTGTGAGCAAATAACTGCTTTTGTTAGGCTGAGGAAAAATTGAAGTTTTCATTTATCTGCACTCCACCCAAGTACAGATTCTCGTTCACATGAAACATTTTTTAATTGAGTTTTAGTTTAAGAGTAGATGGCATTGCTCAAGAACCGTAAGATAAGTAAAGGTCTAACCAAGATGATGTGACAGAAGGTTGAGAAAAAGGTACTGTACTGGAAAGAATAATTAATCTTGCCTTATTTCTTATTCTTGTTGTAGACCGTGGCGCCAAAGGTTTCACTTTGCTAATGACATTGAAACAAAATTAGGATTTATTGCCACTGGCAGTAAATATAGGCTTGAAATGAGAAGGCAGTTTCTAACCTCTGGAAGAGGATGATTTTGGAGCATAATACAAGGTGGGGCCTAACTGATTTGATGGAGTGTGTTGTGGTTTCCTGCAGGATTGATTTAGGAGTTTTGTGCCAGTTCTTTGTTTTGGATGAATCTCAAGAGAGTTAGAAATGATATTCGTATATCTTTAATGCCTGATTGGGAAAATGAGCAGCCTTTAGCTACTGAGTCAACTTGTAGTAAGTTCATATTACTAAGTGATTTCAGCGGGAAGGAAAACATAGAAGCCATTTGGTTCATCTTGGTGTTCCAAGTAAAGCTGCCTGCAAAGATGATTTTGTCCTGTTGAGGTTTTAAGGAGTCTAAGAATGGATATTCTTTGGTCTCTCTTGGCAATCTGTTTTAGAGCTTAAAAACCTGGATGGTAAAGAACTTTTTCCCATTATTATGAGTTGAAATTTCAGCTCGTGCAATCTGTGGTAATTGCTTCTAGTCATTTTGCTCCGAGAAGAGTTTGACTTGGTAACCCTGCCTCAGTTGTGGAAGACACCGATTAGATCCCTTGTAACATATTTTCCAGGCTGCACAAACCCACCTTCCTCAGCATCCATCCGTGCTGGTGGATGGAGTTCTTTCTTTTGAAAAACAAGCTCGCTCTTCACCCCCTTTTCCAGAGCACTAGTGCTGTCCAGCCTCTTCCTAAACTCTAACACAGCCTTCACAGGGCCCTTCTTGTAAACGTGAGGAGAACTGATGAATACCTTTGTTCCCTTTTTCTTTTCCAAGAGAAAATTATGATCCACATATGAAGGCTTTCATGAGAGGTGTAGAAAAAATATTTAAAAAGCTTTTGCAGAAGAGGAACAAATACAGATGAGTGAAGTGACATCTCCAAGGTTACAAAGTCAGAGAACTGGGATTAAAATTTAGATTTTCGGTCTTGGCCTTGAGTTCAAATGATGAACTCTGAGGGACAGAGAACATAAATTGCATGTAGTCGCTGTCCTTGCACGTAGAGTAATTGGTTTGAATAGTGTGAGCTGCCAGGGATTTAAAACTTGGCAGCATAATTATTTGCAACAAGAAAATGATAAAACATGAAAGTGATCTTCACCCAGAGGCAACAAAGGAAAACAGAGTTGATATGGAACGTGTGTGTTTGTTTGAAGCAGTTAAACATAAAGGCCGTGCTATGTCTGTCCTCTACTAGGTGTTCACAGGTAACAGTGATTATTTCTGAGATAAGTTAATACATAACTTCAGAATATCCAGCATAAAATCTTTAAAAACTCTATTATTTACGGGAATTTTTAAGAGAAACATCACTCCTTTATTCAAGAAAGAGAGAAAGGATGAAATGAGGAACTGCAGGTTGGTGAGCTACCCATCTGTACCTGAGAAGACCATGGAGCGGGTCCTCCTGGAAGAGATGTTAAGGCACACGTGAGATGTATAGGTGATCTGAGACTGCCAGCATGACTTCACCAAGGGCAGATGGTGCCTGATGCACCTGATGGCCTTCTATGATGGAGTCATGGCATCAGTAAATAAAGGAAGGGCAACTGATGTCACCTTCCTCAACATATGCAAGGCCTTCGTCATGGTCTTGCTCCACATCCTTATCTCTAAATTGGAGAAATATAGATTTGAAAGCTGGAATAATGAATCTGTTGGATGGTCATAGCCAGAGGGTTACTGTCATCAGCTCTATGTCCAAGTGGATGCTGATCATGAGTGGTGTCCCCCAAGGGTCCACCTTGGGTCTGGTGCTCTTCAACATCTTTATCAACGACACAGACAGTGGGATGTTTGCTGATGACACTAAGCTGAGTGGTGCAGTTGACATAACAGAAGGCTGTGTTAGAGTTTAGGAAGAGGCTGGACAGCACTAGTTCCATCAAAAGAGGGGTGGCCAGCAGGGACAGGGAGGTGATTGTCCCACTCTACTCTGCTCTTGTGAGGCCCCAT
>JAOWBP010051816.1:0-14507 GCA_028571105.1 Tragopan temminckii | reverse complement strand
ATAAGGGAGCTGCAGGCCATGAAGGAACTGTAGGATGCCATAAGGGAGCTGCAGGCTGCCATAAGGGAGCTGCAGGCTGCCATAAGGGAGCTGCAGGATGCCATAAGGGAGCTGCAGGATGCCATAAGGGAGCTGCAGGATGCCATAAAGGAGCTGCAGGATGCCATAAGGGAGCTGCAGGATGCCATAAGGGAGCTGCAGGCCGTGAAGGAACTGTAGGATGCCATGAGGGAGGTGCAGGATGCCACAAGAGAGCTGCAGGCTGCCATGAGGGAGCTTTAGGCTGTCCTTTCTATACTGTGGTGTCCAGAATTGCACCCAAGGTGAGGTTGTAACCAGGACAAGGTAGATTGGCACAGTCCCTCAACCATCCAGCAGCATGGTCTCCAGGAATGGGGCAGTCATTCCTTTCTAACGTTCTGTTCTGAATCCTAGCACAGAAGATCCACATCAGCTCTGCTACGTACAATGCCCTTCTCACAGATGATGCCTATGAAATTGAACTGAGAGGAGAAATTGAAGTCAAGGTAACCTGCTTTCTGTAGCTTTTTTACGGTAATGGAGTTTAATGAGTTAGGGTGGATTTGGCCATTGCTCTTCTGCATATTACAAGCCCCACAGCCCCAAAGTTCTCTTGCTAATTCAATTACAAGTGGCTATACATGACTCCTCCTCATCAAAATAAAAGCACCACTGTGTGCTTTGAAATACAGCTGTTGTGCCTGCATTGCATGGAATGACACGAATTTGGGTGAAAGCAAAAACTCACAGATGTAAGACTGATTTTAAACCCTCAGAAGTACTGCCAGTGAGCTGCGTTTTTCTGCACTGGGAGAATCATGAACACGCAAAGAACATGCAAATTACAGCTCTTTTTCCAGGTAGCAACATTTCTTATCTCTACAGCTGAGATAATTAGCACAGTGCAGCACAAGTAGGAGCCCTAGACACAGTGATTCTCAGCTCTTCCCATGAAAACAGCCTTTCTCTGCTCTCTCCTTATTCTTGTCCCAGGGCAAAGGGAAAATGAAAACCTACTGGCTTCTTGGTAACAAGAACTACAGTGTCCAAAATGACAGCCTGGTGTGTCACTGGAATCCAGCTGTCTCCAAGAAAAGGAAGATGGGAAGTAGCCATGGATCCATCCAACAAGTAAGGAGGCGAACACTGAATCCACGAATGGCTGAGATGTTCAACTTGTGTCTTTGTCCTGTAAGTAAAAGGCTCTACTGCATATAAATACAAGCTCTAATATGTGTTCCTCTCTGTTAATAGCTTAGCGCAGGCACTGTGGGAGCAGTACTGACTGAGCAGAGCCCTGTAACACCCTGGGATGAGCTGAACCCTGACAGTCACACTCAAGGGAGTTCTAGAGCTGCCTGGACCCCTGAGAGTGCCATCCATGGAATGAGCCAGAAGCAAAAGAAGGGCTGTCATCAAACTTCCAGCCAGGACATACAAGGGGATCTTGCTTCATCAAGTCCTTCTGCTCTGGGTGCTGATGTAGAATGCAGGGCACAGCTTGGAGCCCATGGTATGAAAGTAACAGGACAAGAAGAGTTTCTCCCAGGTGCTGTAGATGAGATGTGACAGGGTAAGAAATCACTTATGCTGGAGAACTGGACTGCCTCGAGCACACATATTGGTTTTACGTAGCTTTCTCTTTTTTCCTGTTAGCCATAATTCACATCTTAAAGCATTCTGCTTACTTGAGAACTGAAGACACCAACAGAAATATAGAAAGATGTCTCTAGAAAGATGTCTCTAGAAGACATTAGAAGGAAAAGCTATTTCTCTCATCAAATTATAGCTTGCTTTCCTTTGCTTGTTGCAGGAAAAGACACCTCTGTAATGACAAGCAGTGCAAAATTGTAAATTTCTCTATGTACAACTAAGAAAAATGTGGGCAAATTGAATTGCTTCCTGATGGTGATCATTGCTAAACTCCGTGCAGACTTCAATTCATTTCTTAGTGGGCTGCACGCACTCGTTATCATTAACTCTATCTTATCCTGTAATCCACCTGCCTGGGGAATCATTCTGAAGCAAAAATGTGAGGGAGAGAGCTTGGCCTGTCTCCTCTTCCAGTAGGTAGGTTTGTATCTGATTATGTAAGAGATTCTGGGGGAGGCAAGGCAGGGCTTAATGGCTGCAAAAGGTAGCAAGAATAAAGGCATACACTTAGAAGGAAGTCAAGCATAGAAAGCTGTAATTGGATTTTGTTTTTCCTAAAATAAAAGTAGCTTTATGGGCTTCTGAGGAAGCTGGTCTGCACGTCTCTTTTCATTCATGGGGTTAAAAAAAAGACTGAAAAAAACACATCTAGGTTGACGGCCAGTATGGAAAAAGAGTGGAATCCTTTCATCTGGTTCCTGTCAGCACTCAGCAAGTGGGATCAAATGTGAATAAAACAGGAAAGCGGGGACAGAGCTAAACGTTGAAGAGCCTCAGCTTTCAAGTCAGTGAGGGAAAATGCCTCAGGTGCACATATGCCCTCACAAGCAGGCATGAAAGGAACCCCACAAGGAGAGCAGGGGAGGGACAGCTGGGTACTGCAGGGCAGCTCAGAGCCAGGGGAGCCCCACGCTGGCTCTAATTGTTATGAAAATCCTGGGTCAGGATCAGAAGCAAATCATTTGCATGGAAAATCGAGCCTGTTCTGATCTTCATCTCATCAGAGGCTTCTGCGTGGGTTTTTAATTTAGAAAATAGCAGTAAATGACCCTATGTTCTTGATGATAGACAGCAATTAGTGCTATTAACAAAAACATGCTTTGGTTCAACCCCAAACAATCCTTCTCCAGAGATGAAGTGGGGAGTGATGAGCTGCTTTACATGCATCTTGCTGATGCTTTGATATGGTGCATTGATTTCCAAAGACTTTTGGGTTGCTTGTGCCTGACACACAGCAAGGCTTGGACTGGATTTAGGTTGAGGCTTTACCAGGTTGGCTGGCCCATCTCTGAGACTGCCTTTTGGTAAGCTGGATATTTATCAATTGAAAAGCCTGGGTCTGGATACGGCTAACACAAGATCTTTGATTTCTTGTGTGAAGGGACAGTGAATTTCAAACTATTCAAGGACACAGAGATACCTTCAATTAGACAGTCTCTGTAGGGATAAAAACAAGTGCTATTTTTCTGTCTGACATATGAAGCTGTAACTTCTCACCGCTATCACTCAAACGTTACGCTTCGTTTCTACAAAGATCAGATAAATCCATCCATACTGCTGGATTGCATGGATATCCACGGTCTGGATAAAAAGCTCTCCAGCAAATCTGGAAACAATCATCTGCTCTCCCCCCTCAACCAGCCCGTTCACATCTGACTCCTCACGATGGCTGAGCAGGGGAGAGAGAAGAATTGGCATTTTCCTGCATTGAACACCAGGTGTCATTGCAGGCCTGCCTGATGTAGGCTGCATTCACGGCTCTTAAAGCATCCCTTGGGGAAATTGGGAGGGCAGACATGGCAGCTCCCGCAGGCTTATAGTCACAAAGAAAGTTGCTGAAAGCAGTGAAAGGAGAAGTGAATGCCCATTGACTTGCCACAGCATTTTTCTCTTGAAACGGAAAAGGTCAGGGAAGCTAGAAGGGCAAAACAGGCCTTAAAAACAAGGCATTAAAAGGGAACATCCACTTGAAAATGGAGAGCTGGTTAAAAGGAGGCAAATGAATACAGTGGAATAGGAAAAAAAAACCAAACAACCCACACATCCTGGAGTATTTGTCAGCAAAACAAATGTCCTTGCTCCCAAACCCGCTCTGCTAGTGACTGTTCCCTACCTTCATGACTTCCAGATCACTTCGGATGGTGTTTACAGCCCACGTAGAAATAGAAGCTAGAAGAATCAAGGCTGAGCACCAGACTCTGCCAACGACTCATTCGGTGCCCTCCACTCAACTCGTGGGCTCAGCACTGTTTTTCAGGGTGTTAAGAAGTTTGTTATTAAAGAAGTGTGTCAAAGTGAGAGAGGGATGTGGAAATGGAAACAAAAATAAATTCATCTAAATCAGTCTGACAGAGTTTTTGCCAGCGACCACTCAAAAATCCTGGATGGCACTGCTAGAAAAATAGAGCAAAAGCTACTCCAGACTGTGGAGTGGTTGGGGTAATTCGGGTGCTCTGAATGCTGGAGTCCTGACCTCAAGTCCCTTCTGTCCTGCCATTAATGTGCTGGCAAACTCCCAGCTCCTGGTGGGATGCTCAGCACATGCAGTCCTATGGTCAGCTTTGTTCTCATCCATTAATGCCCAGCAGCAGCCAGGTGCTACGGATTGGACCTTTGGAACACTCAGTAGCTTCAGCCACTTTGCACACCTTATATGAGCTATTTATGTTTTTAGGCTTCAGCTGAATGACTGCAAGCTAGGAAGCTCCGCTGGCTAAGAGCCTCACATGATGCAGAGGCTATGCCATATACTCAGCAAACACCACATAACCTCCAGAGCTATTGTCCTTTCTGTCTCATGTCCATGCTTTCAGTACTGCTCAGAAAAAAACCAACCCAGGATCCAGCTGGATCTCCAAGGGACTTTTCCTATTTACCCTCCAGGAAACAGTGCACTGGAGGCTGTGGGGAGTCCATTAGCTGACTGGCTGACCTGCAGATACAAGCAGCTGCTTAATTAGCAGGTTTAAAGGAAAATAAGGGGTGGGAGTTCACTCCAAATGCAGTGATGTAAAGGCAACAGCTGCTTGAAAACATTTTTTTCCCTTTCCTATTTAGAGAGCTCTTTAGAGACATGGCTTTTTACACCACTAATTAAAAAGAGCAGTTCAGGCTTCATTGAGCCTTAAGCACAGGAGTTTGCTATTCAAGCTCACGGGAACAGCAAAAGGTGGGGGCATAAAACTGCAGTGATTTAGTGGAGTTCGTGCTCTGCCTCTCCCCTAAGTGCCTTTCGTTTGCTGTTCTCAGAGCAGCTCAGCACTGCATACATCATTCAGCACAGATATGGACTGACACTGCTATGGGCTCAGAACCAGCTCTGTGGACTCCCAGGTCTCTGTTTATGTGGTTGAGCCCCAAAAAGAAGGAATGGTGTTTAGAGCAATTGACCAAAGCAGAATAGAGAGAAGTTCTAAATGTTGTATCTGACTGCAGCTAGTCAACATAGCGATAGGACAAGGGGGAATGGTCTTAAACTGAGACAGGGGAGGTTTAGGTTGGATATTAGAAGGAAGTTTTTCACACAGAGGGTGGTGAGGCACTGGAACAGGTTGCCCAAGGAGTTGTGGATGCCCCATCCCTGCAGGCATTCAAGGCCAGGCTGGATGTGGCTCTGGGCAGCCTGGTCTGCTGGTTGGCGACCCTGCACACAGCAGGGGGTTGGAACTGGATGAGCATTGCGGTCCTTTGCAACCCAGGCCATTCTATGATTCTATGATTCTAAATGCAGAGCAACTCACTCATTGGATCAGATCCATTTAACCTTGTGATATGCCATCTCCTGAGCTCCTGCATCCTATCCTCCTCCAGCTCACTACAAGGCTGATGTTGAGAGCAGCACCTCCAGCACCCTGCTCAGTAATTCTTACTGCCCAAATTTAGGCTGAATGAGGCCAGGCCAAGGACTGGGGACTTGGTTTTTAAACCCTGAAGAACACGCACAAGACAGGAGAGAGTCAGAGTCTATTTCAGGAAGGTGTCTGTGGCCGTCAGGCTAAAATTAGACCATCTGTTCCTAAAAAGACCATGCAGAATGACAAGGATTTGGCAAGAGGCTCTTCAATTGGGAATGTGACATAGGAAGTGCCTACATGGCTGTTGGCAGTGATGTCACCCGCTGGTGCTGCACCAAGGGGGGCTCAGGAAGCTCCGGTGGAGAGCACTGGAACTTGTTCAAGCCACTCTGTATCTGCAGGGGCTGAGTGTGGGGCAGAAGTGTCGACAGGCTCCACTGCTTCCCACTCCCCGATAAGGGAATCTGTGGCTGTGACAGAATTGGTATTCTCACACTATTCCTGATGGGCCCTTCAGCGAAATATCGGTCCCTTCTTTCTTCCTGTCATGCCCCCACCTCTGGCTGCTCCAGGAATTCCTGTTTCTGAGCTCGCTGCCTCCACACGTGGCTCGCCAACACTCGAGCTGGCAGGACCATTGGGAACAAGGCCTAGAGGACAGGACGTTTTGTTGTCTCAATGAAGGTACTTGCTCTGAAGCTAAGCTAAGGGGCAGCTCTCAAACCTGTACAAGTAGGGATCCATTCTGAGGTTTAAAGTACAGTACTATGATGATTAGAGATGTGCAAAAAATAGCTCTGGAAAGCCATGCAGTGTTACAGTTCAGAGATATAGAAGTTTTAAATGCAGCCTCTCTCCTCCAGCAGAAGATTTTTGGGCATTAGTGAAGTATCTGTGTTCTGGACAATTAGTGAGTATCTGCAAAAGCTCTCATTAGCTCTTGGCTCCATGGTTGCAAAGCTGCACAGACAACTCAGTTTCAAAACACCCATGTAAGTCAGGGGAACATCATACACATCATGCAGGGGAAATGCAGGGAAAAAAAGAGTTGCTTGGATTACAGACAGGATCATGGAAGTGATGAACATTTCCAGTTCTCAAAGCAGTACTTCACATATAGCATCATAGAATCATTAAGGTTGGAAAGACCACTATGATCAACTAGTTCTACCATCAACCCATCAGCACCATACCACTAAACCACGTCACTCAGTGTGACATCTCTGTTGCTGAAAACTTCCAGGGATGGTGACCCCACC
The DNA here is from genome assembly GCA_028571105.1 of Tragopan temminckii. Taxonomy (NCBI): domain Eukaryota; kingdom Metazoa; phylum Chordata; class Aves; order Galliformes; family Phasianidae; genus Tragopan; species Tragopan temminckii. Next base: position 7,780 of record JAOWBP010051816.1, on the reverse strand, counting down.
ACCTCGCTGGGCAGCCTGCTTCAAGACTTCAGCACTCCTTCTAGAAGAAGTTTTTCTCTATATCCAACCTGAAGCTCCCCTGATGGCTTTTATTCTGAATAATTACAGAATTAGGTTCTGGGAGATCAAACTGTCCTGACACCAAGAAAAAAGGAGAAAGAACAACACAAGAACGTGCTCTAGCAATTTGTCAGAGCAGATTGTTTACAACAGCAGCTGCAAGACGTGAGATCTGCCTGGAGATTAGGTCTGTTAGGACTTCAATGAAGGCCTCCTATGCTGTGGGCAATATGAGACAGATAGGTGTGTCTTTGCTCTGATTTCATTGTTAAGCTCCACAGCTGTTAGAACCCTGGACCAAAACAAGCCTTGTAACCAGCAGAGCAACACCTCAGAAATGGTTTACCTTATAAACTCTTTTAAGTGGCTAATACTCTTCTCATTTACATTAGTTCCAAACTGTTGAAACCACTCAGTTTATGAACCAGTGCTTATAATGATTACTTTATGCAAGAAACATTAAGCTTTCTAGAAAATGCAGCTCACTTTCCATTAGCGCCTTCCTTCTCCCTCAGCTCCCAAAACAGCCATACCCCATATTACATATATGTATTCTCACTGGTGTTTCTGACGTGTCTGGAGGGAAATACTGTTCTAGTTATGAGAATATTGGGAGATTAGGACTCAGAACTCATTTTAAGCCTCATTTTCTAGGAGGCATTCTGGAGCTATTTAGCTGTTCATGTCTATATCCCTTTTATTCCTTATTGACTAAGGGCAGCTATATTAGCATATCAGCTTTTGAATTTGCACCCTAGTTCACCTCTACCTCTCATAAGCATCTCTCTGCACTAAAATATCATGTGCTAAAGTGTCAAAGAACTCCTGGTCCCGTTACACTTGTCAGGAGCATCTGACCTATCTAGGCTAAAGAATGTGGTTGTATCACAACCCTCCTCTCCTCCATTCATTCTTCCCATGGCCAAAATTTCAGGCCTTCTTGGTCATTTCCTGATCTGCTCTGTCCAGAGATATGATGTCATTGCTTACAATGGTCTTCACACGTCAACACTAGGCAGAAAATGTGCTGTTATCCTCAGGGAGGTGGCATGGTAAAACAAACCCTCTTGGTCAACAAAGCAGAGGTTATGTGAAGAATCTCCAGTGGGCAAAGGAAGCTAAAAGCGTTCTTTGCCTCTGAAGTTTTCTGGATTTGTGGCACTTTATCAAGAAGATAAAGTGCAAAGAAGAGCCGTAACAGTATGCTGGGTCTATTCAGACACAATTGAGGGTTTATAGCATAGATACCTCTTCACAGATTCCCATGATATGGATGTAATTCAACACTTATGCCGTATGCATTAACATATACCAGTCTAATGATTTCTCAGTCTGGTTGACAATTCTACAGTAACCTGAATTCTCCAATCACACTGTGAACAGAGGGCCCGAGATCCATCCTCCTCAGTTTGGCAATAAAATCCCATCCGTTTCCATGTGAGACCCTGAGAAGTGTGGGTGTTCCACTACAAGGAGCACTTCTGCAAGCTCAAGCTGACTCCACACACGTGGGAGGAAACCCTTGAACTCCACATTGTCCTGAAACAAGGTTTAAGCTGTATTTGCTGTGATTAAACTATTCTGGTTAAAGGAATGATTCTTTTACTCATTGGTGCAGCCCCAAGAATTCTGGGCTTTGTATCAGCATTCAGTTACATTACACAAGTGCCATTTATTCCTATGAATTAATTACATGAAATTCTTAATTCCAGAATAATTCTGTCTGACCCACAGAATAAACTTTTACAGGGAGAGAGGGACTGTAAATAGCTCAGGGTGAGATCACTTCCATCCTCATTACCCACAGGCAGATTGAACATTGAGATTAAACACATTGCTGCCTTCCCCCATCTCTGTGACTTCAGACAGCACGCTCAGTGCTTCCATGCACATGAAGAAGCAGCCCAGCTTCTGTACATCCCCAGATCACACTACAGCAGCTTCAAACCCTGGCATATAACCAGGCCACACATCCCTTTTTTGTCAAGACAGTGATGTCTGGATGGTGCATCCCAAAGGAACATGGACGGGTGCAATGAAAGTTCAAGGGAGAAGAAGAAAGGTGAGGAGGTAACAACTCTATTCCAACACGTTATTCCCTCTAGCCACCTCAATGTCACAGCAAAGACACAGGGAGCAATGCAGCCCCTGGGGACTCTGTGGATGAAGTCACAGGGCCTGACAGCCTTGTGTTGAGGCTTTGTAACAAGTGCCTGGTGGGAAAGGCAGGGCCACGGGTGCCTGTTGTGACAGGAGAGGTGTGAACGCGGCGCCGACAGTGGGGTTTATCTCAAGCACGAACACAGGCTCCAGCCCTGTAGCCTGAGCACCTTATCACAGCTTTAGAAGTGTTAGTTTTTGAAACGGTCCTCGCCCATCTCGCTGTGCTGACAAGCAATGGCTAAAATATCCTGCCCCTCCACCACATAAGGATGGAGCTATTTCCAGAAGCTTGGCGAACACCGAGTATTTTCTGGGAAAACAAAGAAGGGTTGTCAAATCAAGAATAGTGGGTGATAAGAATCACCATAGCTACAGTGAGTTAGTAATAAAGAGTAGCTTAGCTAAGAGCTGGATGAGGCTGTGTTCCTCTTGCCGATGCTCAGCCACCCAAGGCAGCGTGGAGCTCTCTTCCTGCTCGCAAGTACTGCAATTTACATCCACTGCAGACCTCTCGGGTGGTCCTCCTGGCACAACTAATTGCTGCCACACTGTGACATGAAGCACTTGCTTTCTAATCCTACTGAGTGAGCATTGGCACCTGCACTTATCTGGTTGTGCCTGATCTGATGAGAAACATCAGTACAGAGGACTGTAAATGTAAGCAGAAGAAAGAATAATACACATATGAATTCACAGTAATCTGAGCAGTTTTCCTATGTAACTCCCTGCCTTCAAAGTGCAGGGTCACATCTACCAACCTCTCCCCTTGTACCTCCAGTCAAGGCAAGTCCACAGGTCTGAGATGCATCAAAACTAATGGGCAACTGAGATCCTGGTCTGGAGATGCAAAATTAAGGAGGGAAGATTTAGATTGGATATCAGAGGAAGTTCTTTACTATGAGAGTGGTGAGGTGCTGGAACAGCTGCCAGAGAGGCTGTGGATGCCACGTCCATCCCTGGAGGTGTTCAAGGCCAGGTTGGATGGGGCCCTGGGCAGCCTGGTCTAGCATTAAATGGGGAGGTCGGTGGCCCTGCATGCGGCGGAAGGGTTGGAGCTTGATGATCCTTGAGGTCCCTTCCAACCCAAGCCATTCTGTGATTCTATGATGCAAATTGAGATCATGCCCTGTGCCACTCTCTCAGAGGCAGAACAAAACCTGCAGTAGAGGACCAGCTTTATGCAACAGCTCCATTTTAATTAGTCAAATTATTCTTGGGTTCATCACCAGTCGTTAAGGGGAGGGAGAAGGGAAGTAAACAACCACAGTAATTATTAGAATGGTTGGCATTTCATTTCTAGAAATGGCTGCTTCTGCTGTAGCTCAATGCCGACAAATGGCACGCAGCAATAAATAGCACAATGGGATAGCATGAACTCTTGCCCCTTTATTTGGCTTCTTGGCTGGCAAACCTTCCAGACCAATGAGCGCTGTTGACAACGCTCAGAGATATTCCAGGATGCACTGTGTTGCAAGGAAAGATCTGGTATATGCCATCAGGCAAAAAACTGGCCAAAACGTTTCAGAAACGTCCTTCCAAAGCCCATCTCTTCATACAGAAACTTACATTGTGCAAGATTTTTTATGAACCCAGATCAACGCATCTAATGAGGGGTCTAAAACTCATCACCCACCATAAAACCTGAGGTCCCGTGTGCATCATGCACAGCCATTCATACACCACACACGTACCACGTGCCTCCCCAAGACATAACCACTCACACATGGCCTAAAGCCACTGCTGGTACTGTCTGTACTATGACCATGAATAAGACCGAAGTTGTAATTTTATCAAAACCTCCCACATTATCTGATTTTTGGTTCTTTTTGTTTTTAAACCTGAATGTGTTCCTGGACTTTGAGGCATATTTTTTACTCACCAGAAGAGGTCACCAAACACCTCACTAATGAGCTGTGGATTAATGCAGTTCCCTTTCTCCTTCCAGCTGCTATTTAGCTGTATATTCTGTCGCACAGAGAATTTCACCAACAGAGATGTGATTTATTTCCCATAGAAAGTGCTATCTTTCCATAGTAATGCAATAATACGTCCACCAATTAGACCTCAGTTTAAGCATCAGAGGTCTGTAATATAAGAAAGAGGAGGAAATAACTTTGATTCTGATCAGTTCAGTGCAAGACCATCCTACAAACTTCCAAGGGCCATCTTAAAGGTCAGCAAGGAGAAAGACTGGCTACCACAGGGCTAGGAAGAGTGGTTTGAAACACAGATACCCACAGCTAATCCATGTCTTCAGTTGCTGTGTGAATACTTTATGTAGACTTCCCTACCTTTCTGCAGTAAGATGCTGTTCACCTTCCAGGAAATGAAGCTTTGACAAAAATTTAGTTTCAGAAGGCTTTATCATCACGTCACACAGCGTGAGCACTGAAGCTATGAACGTCCTTATGCAACCCCTTGGAGAGATGAATCACTGAAAAGTGGCCAGGAACACCCAGCAGTGAATCACTCCACGTTGCACCTCTCTCTCTAATGTTATCCAAGTGCCAATACTGGCAGATAATGAGAGAAATCAGGCTCTGATCTTGGCAGCAACAGGCCAGATACAGAAGTCCCTTGTGGCTTCTTTGTTTCCAAGTGCAGGTCCTCTGCAGCAGAGATGGGAATTGGCCCCATCTCCTCTCACAGTAAGCAGCAGCGAGGCAGAGCGCGCAGACAGCCATTTGAGTAGCACTGAATACCATCATCAGCTATTTCATCCCCTCCCTCCCTGCTGCTTCCCTGGTAGGCTCCATTAGCGTCACCAGAAAGTGATAAATGTGTCTGACAAACCAAATGCTAAAAATTTGATCTCAGAGTCCAACACTCCAAAACCACCTACGACCTGCTACTAAATGTCAGCCTGCTGCCCTCCTTATCCTCAGGTGACCCAGACCCCTTCTTAACCTTGCAGAGGAAAGCATCCCCTCTCCATTCCATTACTGATCCATCAGTGAGCATTAACGAGAGCAGGCCAGCTCAAGCAAAGGCAAAATGCATTGTTGGAATCCCAGAGAAGAGTGGTGACAGCACTGAATCCCTCTTACTAGCCTTTTCAGTCCCACAGAAGGTGCTGTTGGACAGGAAGGTAGTGTGTTAACACAGAGACCTTCTTCAACATCAGTATCTGGATATCATTGTTTGTATTCTCCATAATGAATCAATATTCTCCCTCTTCTACTCTTCTACTGTGGCTACAAAATGAGCTGCTCACTCTTGAAAAAGGTTGCTCTACCTGAGGCAGCACTCTGTATAGGTGAGTATTCCTAAGGAGAGCTATCAAGGCTCAGCATTGACCGGATCAGCACAAAAGGAGGGCAAAATGAAATAATAGGAGTGGGTAGGATGGGCTGAGCCCAGAGTTCAGCTAGTCCAGACTTTACCAAGATGCCCCATGTATTCAGTAGGCCACTGTGTGAATAGCTGGCCACACACAAAGTTCTTTCTGAGACACCCAAGGGTGAGGTTTGTTTTGTTCCCCACAGCCATCCTAGAGGGTAAGGGAACAAATTCTACTTCAGATTATGCTAATGCAGATCTTGGGGGTGGAAGAGACTTCAAAGATCATCCAGTTCCAACCCCCTGCTGCAAACAGAGTTGCCAACCAGCAAGTGAGGCACCAGATCAGGCTGTTCAGGGCCCATCCAACCTGGCCTTCAGCATATCCAGGGATGGGGCATTCACAGCTTCCCTGGGCAGCAGTGCCAGGGCCTCACCACCCTCTCAGTAAAAAAAATTCCCCCTGAAATCTAATCTAAATCTCCCTTCTCTTAGTTTAAAACTATTCCCTCTTGTGCTATCACTATCAGGCCACGTAAAAAGTTGATTTCTTTCCTGTTTATAAGCTCCCTGGAAGGCTGCTGTCTGGTCTCCCCATTCACAGATACACCAGGTGAGTGAGCTCAGTAGTTTCTGTGCCCATTCCCTTTTCTGTAGAGAACTGATAATGCATATCCCCCTGCACCCCCTCCCACAACAGGGCCTTGCTGTCAACACATACCCTAAGGTGAAGGCAATAAAGTGCCAGATGAGCAAGCAGAGCACCTGCGGCTGGGTAATAACCAGCAAGCTTGGGCTGGTGATGATGCTGTGTGCTGAACCCTGCTGCAGTCAGCCACCAGATGAATCAGAAGAGGGCAAGGGAGGGAGACAGTCAGGCAAATGCTCAAATAGCACAGTGAAATGTTAATGTCCTATAATAAGGAGCCCTGGTGCCAGCTTCCATCACGAATTTGACAATCCCACTTTGACAAAAGCACTACAAACACATCTCTGCCCTTTCAGCCAGCTGCAGAGAGCCAGGAAATGCTGGCCTGAGCAACTGGGAAGGAGAGAAAGGCTGAAAGGGGTCCCTGAGTTAGGAAGGAGAAGGATAATGAGTTACTGTGGCAGTGATCTAATGGTACCTATCTAAGCATGCCACATGCCGTCAACTTTACAGCGTGCATTTCTCAGAACACCCTGCAGAGATGGAGCAGAAACATTCCCAGAAGATCAATATGCCCTAACCCTTTTCTTTTAATAAGAAATTGTGGGTACAAGAGAAATATCTCAGTAAACTAGGAAAAAAGATCCTGTTGGAGATGAGAAACACACATCAACCTGCTTACTTCATTCCTTCCATCCTACCTGGAGGGTTTGCTGTACAAATGAACACTCAATCACTACAAAAATGGCCAGAAAGCTTTTTCCTGTCCCCTAAATATTTTCTGCTGCTCTCAGAAGTTCCTCCCTTCTTAAAGGCTGAATTTGAACATTAAAGGTTTGTTTTTAACCACATCACCCCAACTGTAATTTTAAAATTGCTGTAAACATTCAGGCATTGACTTCTGATGCTAACCAGAGCCCTGAAGAGATCCAGAACGTGAAGAGATGGTGCTCTGTTTCTAGCCATCCCTGTCCACCGCAATAAATATGATTTGAATGCAGCTACAGCCTACGTGGAACAAAGCTGTCCTTCTCGTCGTTTTTGTTCTCGTGTCATTTTTGAAGGTGGAACATCCCTGTGTTCTGTTCACAGAGCAGCAATAGGATGAAAGCCAATGATATGAGTTACAAACAAGAGAATTCCAAGTAGGAGTTTGGAAATCACTGTATCACATAGCCAGTCAAACACTGAAACAGGGCCCAGAGAGATTGGAGATGCTCTTTAAGATTTTCAGAACTCAACAAGGCACTGAGCAAGATGATCCAAGCTGGCTCTGCTTTTAGCACAAGGTTGGACAGAAGACCTCTGGAAGTCCTTTTTAACCTTAATTATTCTATGATTTTTCCCATCACAGCCATGGTTAATTACTGTGATAGCGGGGCTGGCAAGAGTTAACATTCAATAGTTACCAGAAAGACCATTCAGCAGTCCCATACAAAAATTTTCAAGTCTTGAGCTCAAACAGGAGAAAATAAAAGTTCAAAGATCAAAGCCAGGAAGATTATTTATCCCCATAGATAGTTTAAAACCATCCCCCCTTGTCCTATCACTAAGATGGGAGGTTTAGGTTGGATATTAGGAGGAAGTTTTTCACACAGAGGGTGGTGAGGCACTGGAACAGGTTGCCCA